>JABSTQ010002500.1:0-28758 GCA_013358835.2 Ixodes persulcatus | reverse complement strand
AGTGTTACGATTCAGACTTCTGGCTTCAGCCAGATTGGCTCGAATGAATTTCCGTGTTATTCCTCAGCTAAATTTTGTAAAGGCAACTCATCGAGCGGGTCTAAGCGCGCTTTGCATGGAGTTCACTTAAAAAACAAATGAATTAGCTGGTGCTTGTAATAAAAAGAAAAAAAAAGAACCTTTGTAAAATGTGCAATCAAGTTTGCTGGCTTATACATTGCTTTTCAATTCATATGCGACTAGCCAGATGTTCATATAACTTCACACGCTAAAAAAAAAAAAAAAAATTCTGGAATTTGGTTTATGCTTCTTTAGCTTTGCTTCCTGAGCGACCCATAGGCGTAAGCCGCTAGAAACCACTCTGCAGCTGGTTGCTTACACGAGTTGCCATATACACACATCGTATACAGGCCTCTCTCGTAAGTGACGGAAAGAGTTTGATAGAGCTAGACTGGCGGTTGTAGAGAGAGAGGGAGAGCGTAAGCCACAGCATTGACAAATCACTCCATGTGTTACGTTGTCAGACAAACGACAAAGTGAGGCTCGGTTTATAAATGAATTGAATGACATGAAAAAATTGTTTGTTGGTGCAGATAGTTGAGTTAGGAGCCGCGTTAAGAAAGGCATGGCGTGCCGTGACCCGGGAATATTATTACTGCCTCGCCGTCGATGATATTGCGCATTTGCCGAACGCCCAAGTTGTCGGTGACAACGAAGTTCCAGTCTGATTCACCCACCGGTGAATGGGCTCCTCTTTCATAGCTGGTGCCGTGACGTGGTTCGCGCCTCACTGGGGGAATGCGTTTTACATATCCGGTGGCACTATTGTCCTTGAATAAGTGGAGAACTCACAGCCCTTGCGATTGGCCAATATGTTGATTTACTCACAGCAGCAGCCAATCTTGATCTGAAAAAGGGAGAATAGAGAGATGCAGGCACGTTGGCGTAAGTAATGTTGGCTGACGTTCGAAAGCCTGAGTTCCGCATCGTCTAAGGGGGTCACTGTCAAGCACGAAGTTTGGGTACAATCTTGCAGGTCCACTCAACAAAAACATAGAGCGTCCTGTTTTCAACGCCAAGCACTTGTGAGGGCAATGCCAGTGCATGCCACCGCGCGGACTCCTCTCTTGTTACGCCCAAACATATTTTCATCCTCGTTGCGCACCGACCTCCCAGCGTAGACTGCAGCGATTGGCTCTCCGACGCGGGCACTCCACAACTGTTAAAGTGTGCAACGTGCGTCGAAAGCTTTCAATTCATATCTACAACGAGATGAAACGTGACCAGTCAACATTCTTTGACCCATTCTCTTCCAAGTTTTTCCACTGGCTCACGTTTCTAAATCATGCTATCTACACGCATGTTCCCGGACAAAATGAAGCATGCGCGTGTGGCTGTTATACACAAGGGGGGACCAGTTAATGATCACAGCAACTATAGATTAATTTCTGTACTTCAGTTTTTTCCGAAGGTAGCTGACAATATTATAAATAAACGACTCGTTAAATTTTTGACTTCGAATAATATTCTAGTAAAGGAGCAATTCGGATTTCAGAAAAAATAAGTCACCAGAAGTTGCACTGCTTGCAATAAAAGAACAAATCCTTGAGATATAGAACAAAAAGTATATAAGCTAGGCATATTCCTCGACCTTAGAAAGGCATTCGATTGCGTCCCACATGACATGCTCTTAAATAAGCTTCAGGTCTACGGATTCCGCGGTGTTGCATTAGTATTATTTAAAAACTATCTCACGTCCAGAACACAGTATGTAACCATAAACGGTGTGAAGTCAGACCTTCAGCACATAAGATATGGAGTCCCCAGTGATCTATTCTTGGACCTATACTATTTCGCTATATATCCACGACATTGTAAACATACATGATAGTTCAAATATAGTATTATATGCAGATGGCACAAATATTTTCTTCTGCGTGTAGATATACACGATCTCTTGGAAGGGCAAAAAATGGTTGATGAAGTTAAACATGTGGCTTAAATCCATAAACTTTATTTAAACATAGAAACAACTAAGTACTTACTATTTATACCGAAAGAAATGACCTTACCGTGAAATTTTAAATTAGAATCCCAGGACTCTCTTATACAACAGTCTTTAACCATTCGATTCTTGGGAGTTTTATTCCATGAAAACTTATCATGGACACCGCATGTTGATTCGCTTATAGGAAATCTTTGTCGAGTTGTTGTTCTTTTGAATAGATTAAGATATTATGTTCTCCAAAAAGCTAAACGTCAAATTGATTTCGATCTCATACACTCCCGCTCCCGCATAAATTATTGTCTCTTGGTGTGGTCATTTACGTTCCAAACAAATTTATATCGTCTCTTATTTATACAAAAGCGAGCGTTACGAGCAATTGGAAATATATATTTTTTAGGAATGTCACACCGTAATTTAGAGCATCTCAAATATTAAGCTTAAGTGATCTACATAAATGTAAATTGTCCCTCGAGATTTGGCGGCAATTTCATACTAACAAATTGTTGTTCCATGCAAAGTACTCCGTGAAAATTGGCCCGTACAATTTAAGACAAAATGTAATAATGAAACCTCGTTCACGGACAAAATATGGAGATCAGAAGCTAAGGTTTCAGATACAGATTTTTTGAACCGACACCCAACTATTTTAGACTTTCTAAACAGTGTCAAGTTTGACCAGCTCTCTGTGTACTGTTAGTTTCGAAGTAGCTTAATGTGTAGCTTACCGTCAGCACGCGCTATAGAAAGTTATTTAGTAGATTTATTAAGATTTCATTTGCAACGTTTTCAACGACGTGAATTGTATAATGAGAATTTTTATTTTGTTAATGCGGTTTCACGTGGTAGTTTGTACGTAGTCATGCATGTTTTAAAATAGTTGAGAACGCTTTGCCGTGTTCCTTAAAGAGGTCATACAAAGATATTGCGTCGGAATGTTTCTCACTGTTTACAAGCTTAGACGTATTGGTGGAACCCAAGTATTCTGTCGCGTAACGCCACTGACCAAGAAGGTCCTTTGCCGCCGGGTAATTTCTAGAATAGAAGCGGACATTTTCTTTAGGTCTCTCTTTACCGAAACTTTATGACAAATGTGTGGTGACCACATTGTTGGCGTTGTCAACAATGTGATACCCAGTACTTTCTCATAAAGGTTTGAAAACACCGCGGTAAAGATATTTAAATGCGGCTCAAACAATGGACACATGCACTGCATGAGGCTTCCGTTTCGGCTCGTGATAATCAATGCCTCGACATGCATTCGGGTAGTGGGGCGTGCCCAATCGCTGCGATGACGGGAATAGCCGAACCTTAAGAATGTGTTTACCGAGCCGGGACTCTATTCCTGCCTCAGGTGAGGAGGACCGGTGGTCGTTCTCCAAATGTCTACTGGACATCCGACTTGCACAAAAGAGATTTCCAGCACCGCATAAGTCCATGAGCAAGGAGGGTGAACACATCCTTCAACGGCTACAGACGGATACATTTCTCCCCCCAGACAAGCTACACTCCTGGTACCCGGACAGATACGCGCCGGCAGCCTGCCCCATGGTGCGGGTGGCAAAAGGCAGATACTTACCACATGGTTTGGGCCTGCGAGAAGAATGAAGAAACTTCACAATGTGAAGCAAGCGAAGAGGAGTGGTATGCGGCGCACGAAAGCGAGGACCCGGTTCAGCAACAGCTGCTAATCCGGCGGGCCAAGGCGGTGCAAGCAAGTAGAGTCCTGGAATAGGGTCAGACAGCTAACTCCTACATCTTCTCTATCTCTTTTTACCCCTAGCCCTCTCCCCTCTCTCCTGCCTTTGTGCAATAAAGATGTTTTCAACAACAACAACAACAATTAAGAATGTGTGGAACTGAGCGCGTGCATTGTGCTTTGCCAACCTCTGCATGCTGCTATGATAAAGATTGGTGGCATATGATCGGTTCCAGATCACGGGCCCCTTGTGGTGGCTGTGAGTTGAGGGGGCAAACGCTGCTCGTGTTTTCGTAGATTTTTTTTTTCAATTTTGCTTTTGCGACAGTCATTTTGTGGAGAAAACCACTAACGCGTATTTCATAGGCTGTGATGTTCGAGGAAGAATTCTGTGGCATTTACTGAAAGTACGCAAATTGTTGCATCGCCCCTTTAAAGAGATGCGGAAACAAAATTTTCGCTTTGCCTTTTGCCTTAATAAAGACTAGAGCAACACCTCAAGAAATATCAATACATTGGAGGAAAATGCAAGAAATAGTTCTTTTAAACCAAAGAAAATGATTACAAAATCGCAGCGATTAGGTGCCCCTGAAGTTTTTAAAACGTAGAGAGCGCTTAAAGGGTAACTGCAAATCAAACAAAGTGTATTTTTAAACAACCTAATTGGGACAAGCATGTCACAAAACTATTTTTCCACCAAAAACTAAATTTTTTACAGCCATATTTATTCCGCAAGACTGATTTTAGTTTGCGGCCATTTCGTCCATTTCAAATCGCGTGCCACAAATTTGGTATTATACGTCACGTAGTGGCTGCTATACGTCACGCAGTGACATATAACAGGCACTCCGCGCGCGTCGAAAGAGCGGGAGTTTCAAATGTGGAGAAGTTGTGACTCCGACTAAATTACGTCCTGTGGCGTAAATAGTGCTAGAAAAGTTTGTTTTTTCGCGGAAGATTTGTTTTGTGACTTGCTTGTCCTAATTAGGCTGCTTAAAAACACACATTTTTTTTTCTTTGCAGTTGCCCTTTAAGCTTCGCTTTGAAGAGTGGAACGCGATAGTGTTATCGGGCTCCTTTCGCATCGCATTCTCATTCGCTTCTCATGCTCTTCTTGCCAGTGAGCAGAGTGCGGCCAGAACTGGTCACCATTTGGCCACGCTCAAAACATTTTCAATTAACCATCGCAACGACCTTCAGCCAAGCCCGGCTGGTAACTCCTTTTTCATGTTAAGTAATTTCTGAAGGTTGCAGTTTTCGGGGCATTTTATTTTCATCAATATGTGTACCATATGTAACCTGGCAATAAATAATAATAAAAAAAGCAGAGTGCGCGGCGGACACGGCGTAGCCAGATACCGTGTCTGGCTCGCAAACGAGGGGCCGTAGATCGAATCCCGCCTTAAGTTCTTCAATTTTTTTAAGGCATGTGAATTACTTTATAATGTGAAATCATTTCAGACATGAGGCGACCCTTAATTCTCATTACATGTCATGTTTTTTTAATCACACTCTGTAAACGCGTGACGTCCCGTTTCACATGAGCGTTGTGGGTTGTTTGAAATTCCCGCGGGATGTCATGTGGCTGTGATGTCGCGACCCTATGAACCAATCAGGAATAGTTTTACGCCACCAAAGCTGGCTTTTCTGCCACGCCACCGAGACTGGCTTTTCTTGGACACGAGCGGCTTAACGCTATCTCGTTAAAATTCGCGACGTCACGAACTTCAGAAAATTAGTGCTTCGCGTAAAGTAAGCCATACTCGACTAAATAAATCAGGTTTGAACTTTAAACTCTAAGAAATCTGGATTGCCTCTCTATACGTAACGCACTTCGGTAGAACCACTCCTGCAGTCTATATGTAACTCGGGGATTGACGAGCCAGGCTGATAATTAGATCTATTAAAAAAAAAGTATCCGCTGTGACACTGAGCATGACGCTGCACCGTGCTCAGCACCACGGCGCCGACTGTTTTTTCAAGTCTAAAAGTATTTCAGAGCCGTACTCACACGACGGACTTGTCCCCGGACAATATACTACAAAATCGCTGACGTCCCTTTGCCTGTGGATGTCATTTTCCAGACGAAAAAAGCATACAGAACTAAAGAGCTAGCCCGCGGACCGCAGGAGCGTGTACTGGGACAAGTCCGCGGACCTGAAGAATGCCGTGTATTACGTGGACAAACGTCATGAAATAGTTCCGCGGACCTGTCGTAGCACGCTTATCGAGATTTTGCACACGTTCTATTTTCGCTTTTTCCTGGTCCGTCGAGGTCCGTTCCTTGTCCACGGACTCTGCTAAATTGGAAGAAACAAATCGCACTAAGCTGTTCGCGCAACAACTGGCTGCACGAGCTGTATTTTTTTTTCTACGCATTATTTTTAGAGTTTGTTCATATAGCTCGTGCTCGCCTACCAAAGAGGCCTTCGTCATGGTTGCATCTTATAAAGTATTCAATATCGCCATGGGTGGCCTGCCGAATGCAAATGCAACTTGGACCAATGGACATCAACGTTTCCATCTACGGGGATGACGGCTGCCTATGGGCCAGTCACCTGAGACGCGGTGTACTTCGTCGGTCATTACAGCCGGCCGTAACCTCTGTTCAACTGTATCTAGCTACGGTCGGACTCCAAATTTTCGTAAGCAAGACAGCCTTGATGTTTTACCCACATATTTAAAGAGGCTCGTGTCCAGATGTAGGTTTATATTCGGACACTACGACGATTCTCACAGTCAGAACATGTCCTTTCCTTTGAGCAACTCGTGATGTGAGGCTTCAGGGAAAACCACAAGCAGACGCCTTAGCCACAACGTCAGGCAAATTCACGAACGCAATCTGTCGCTTCGGTGGTCAGTCGTGGGGAAATTCTCCCTCCTCAATGCTTCGGCTACCCGACACCGCTTTGATGGGACGAATGCTCTACTCCAGAGATGCCAGTAATAACATTATTGTACGGAAATTACAAGAATTAATTTACCTTTTGTGGTAATGAGTAATGCAATAAATTACATTTCTAGGCTGGTAATTAATAATTTAATGAATTACTTTCAGGCGGTACTTTCGAGACACTTACTCCTTACCTTTGAAATTACTTCTGTCCCAAATGAGAAAGTTCGTTTAAGAGCTTTAAAGAAACAGGAAATATTATTTTACGCAGGAAATGTCGTGAAAGTGACACCAGGGCAAATAAACGACGGCTATCTGAGCTGAAAGCCTCCAACGAAAAAACTCAACAGACACACAAAGGCGGCCTGGAAAGGAGAAAAAGAAAAGCTTGCGTGTAAATATATCTTTGGAAGGCTGCGGCTTATGAAACTCCAGCCGAGAAGATTCACGCCGCTACGTCATCACGACGATACTATACTTCGTTTATCCCTAAGCTGACAGTGCAGTGGGAGCTACGAGCTCGACAGAACCAATCAACCGTATTCCTTTGATCACCTGACCCGTCCCTTTCTCTACTCGTGGGTATGAACAAGAGCGTGGTTAGAGGTTACGTAGCGAAAGGTATACGTGTGACTGTTCCAAGGAGCACGCAGCTTTCACCGCATTCTCAGTTTAGGGATAAGCGGCTTATAGGCTACAAGATGAAGGGCACATCACCAGTGAGGTCAACGCATTTTAAAACCTGAGAGGACAGGACCAACAGATCCCCAGCCTTCTTGCTCTCTTCTCAAGCAAGGTCAAACCGTAAGCTTCGACCATTGTGAACAACAAAAGTCCGGAATATATGGTTAATCCGAAATGCCTTGTCAAGACCCTAAACGTACCGCGAGTATCCTTGGCCTTGTTAAGGCTCAGGCCCCACGGCGGCCATGAAAAAATGGTGGTGTAAGCAGGGGTTTGAATCAAACATCTCAGCTTGATTGCTTATTAGAAATATTTATTTTATGCGAATATATAAAATAAAAAATCGTCTTTATCTTGACATAAAAATATTTGCGTATATTAGAAATTCTGCTCGCTGGGAACATGCGTCAAGTGACGTTTTTGGCTTTACATGGTTTGGTAGTACAAATGGGCAGAGTTTAATGTTGGACCGATTTGGGTCAAATTTTACGAGGTGTAGATAAAGCGTGCTTGTTTTTCATATAGGGGCAATTTTTTATTTTCGTCTTATATTGAGAGCTATACTTCTTCCAATATAGGCTTCATGGGAGTAAATTTGCGATCAATTTCCACGACAACTGCTCGGTTCTTACGTCTGAAACTTGTAGCAGGTATTAATGGGTATAGCCTTAAAATGTCTGCCAAATGTCATTAAGATTGATACTCAGTGTTTGTTGTAAGCGTGTTGGAAATGAATAAAAATGGCAAAACTAGGCAAACAATGCTTTGTAGTACAAATACACCATTATTAAGTTGCAATTCAAGGTATCCGAACTTCTGGCAGACAAACTTAAGTATATGTTTTTTTTGCATGTCGTGGTCCTTTTTTCGAGTTTTGCGTTTAGTGTTGCTGCTCGCTTTTTGTGTCTAAAGACACAAGAAGATAATTTTGATATATATATATATATATATATATATATATATATATATATATATATATATATATATATATATATATATATATTTCACTGCCTCAAAGATAACGTTAGTGTACACAAGATACATTATTATCCTGTATACAAATTTGTAGCTTTTGATTTTTGATAAACCTCGCTCAGTTTCGTCTGAAATCAGCAAAAAGCATAACAGCAAGTTCTTTTGGAATTTTTATGACGGTTTGTGCCATCTGTGGAGTTGTGACCAAAATTTAAGACATTCTTGTTCACCAAACTTTTAGGGTGGCGCCAATTTTGTCCTTGACATATAAACGCTTTTAAGCGGATGTGCATAGGCACAGCGATGACTGACCTTCACTTTCCCTTCCTCTCATTTGGTACGCTTCACTTCATTCATGTGGTCGAGAGACAGGTTATTGAGTTCTATACACAACAGCGTTATGTCCAAACTTGGGGTTAACTCGTTATTAACGTATTACCAATTTTAGCGGCTGGGCATTTCTATGAGTTAACAGAAAGCCAACTGTTGCGACTGAAATCTGACGCTCAGAAAAAGGGTCAGATGAAAGTTTTACCCGTGAAGCGTACTAACGAAAGCGCTGCACAATGGGCTAAACCCATCTAAGCCCTCCCAAGGTCGTCTTCCTTTTGATTAATTTTTCTTTAAATTATTGAAATAAGAGTAATGTCAGAGGATCCACGTTGTTGGTGTAAGTTTAATAATGTGACAACTCCAAGCTTTCACAGCGCTTTTACACCCACAATAACTATTGTCATTTGCAACTAATTATAAGCGACCAGGATCACAACTTGTTAAATTTTCTCGCGCTTCTCTTTCGTTCTTGCAGGAGCCCGCAATCAATGTTACGAAATCAGTGCTGCGCTGCCATGTTCTTCAATGCCTTGGTTTTAGAGCGGCTTTACTTATGGTCTTCGCTCTCGCCTAGGAGCAATAGAACGTTTTTAGCCGTGGGGGAGTGCGACCCTACTACCTTGCTCAACACTGTCGGGCCTATACTGAACAACTGTTCCTCGATCACTGCGATTTATAATATGAGACACTATGCTTATATGAAATAAGTGTAGTGAGGCAATTGAATTGTGTTTCGGCTTAGGTCAATTAAACGCGTGTCTCTAGAAACTTGTTTTTGAGGAGACGATGTAGAAGAGGTGTTCCGCATAAGTCCCTGCAGACAGGCGGCGTCATAACATGTGGGTCCAATTACTATGGAAACTTCTCCAACTTAACTCCGAAGCAAGGAGGCCAAAACTGTGAGTTGGAGGTGCCTCGCAGAAGGAATTAAAATCGCTGTAGGAATTGTATTGTTACAGCGACCCCTTCGAGCTGCTTCCGCAGGGTGTAACCCCTCCCCGGGCAAAGGCCGTGAGAGATCGCACGTATTCACACTAGCCCGGCCATGGTGATTCCAACCGCTGAACGAGGCAAGCGCTTGTTCATTAGCACATTTGACTTCAATTTTAAACACATAAGGAGAATAATGCTTAAGAAAAAATTGCGGCGCAGAGCCTGCAGGAGTCGTCGACTCAAACCACACCGCAACCCGTTTCGATCTGGATGAGCATCGTACCAGCGTGTTAAATTTATTGCCCACATTGGACACACCAGGTGCCTCTTGGGGTTGTTTAACTTTCCGCTGCCTAAACATCAAACAACAAACTAATGTATTCGCGCAGGGAAGGTTTTCTACACAAAAAGGAGCAGACGTCATCGCGTTTCAAGGTCACGTGCGCCGTTTCACGAATACTTGCTAATCCCCGCATTACGCCACTCCGCCCAGAGTTGGAGATTGTACCACCTTTTCGGCAAGTAAATGACGTGGCTGCGAGCGACAGGTTCGATGTTGTCTGTAAAAGTCGTATTTTTTTATCCACAATGCGCGATGAAACGAAAGCGATGGCTGTAGCACGATCGCACAATGCGGGTGGAATTGTCCCGTCATGTAACCTAGGATGGACGTGCGACGTGGTTAATTCTCGTAGCCGTCGTGGTTGGTGTCGAGGGTGACACTGACGGCCGTGGGCGTACCAACCGGGGGGGCGAGGGAGGCGCTTGCCCCTCCAGTTCTCAGAGTGGGGGGGCAAGGCATGTGTTTTGCCCCCCCCCCCCCCCCTGAAACAGCCGCCACTAGGGAGGGCAAACACTGGCCGGCGGCGCCCAAGGAATCTATAAAGGCGGGGATAAAAATGACATGAGTAATTATCGCCCCATATCTATTCTTCCTGTTTTTTCGAAACCAATAGAAAAGATAATATATTCTCGACTATTAACCTTTTTTGAAAAATATTCTGTGTTGACGGACTCGCAATTCGGCTTCAGAAGGTGTAGGTCCACAGAAACTGCTTTATTAGTACAGAAAGAGACAATATTAGAAAATTTTGAGAGTAAACTTTTAACGTTGGGGATCTTTGTAGATTTCAGTAAAGCATTTGACCGGATAAATCACATAACTCTTCTTGATAAATTAGATTGTTATGGTATTCGAGGAATTCCGTTATCACTCATTTCATCCTATTTACAGTACCGTTCCCAATACGTTCAAATTAATAATTACAGATCTTCTACGCAGCGCATTAACTCCGGGGTCCCTCAGGGAAGTATTTTAGGCCCACTATTGTTTATCATATACGTTAATGATATTGTAAATATTGAAACGTCTGCTAAATTTATTATATACGCGGATGACACCAGCATATCTTTTTTTCTGATTCTAGAGAAGGGGCACTCACTTTAAAAGCGAATTATTTTTTAAATAAATTAAAATCATGGGTAGTTATGAATTCCCTTGTTATTAACACAGCGAAAAACAAAGGCAGTTTTATTTCAGTGTCCAGGATCACGCATTAGGTTGTCACGCGATTTATTTTTGGGGGATTGTGCGATAGAGTGCGTTGATAGTATAAAGACGTTGGGGGTAATATTTTCTTGTTACATGTCTTGGAATAATCATGTTACCTATGTTCATAAAAAATTATGCAAAGTTGTTGGAATAATGAATAAATTCAGACACATACTCCCGGTAAATATTAAAAAACTAATTTACAATGCGTTGTTTTACCCTGTGCTCTGCTACTCCCACCTGGTGTGGGGTTCGACTACAAAGGGCAACATTGACAAGTTACGCCTGCTACAGAAAAAGGCACTTAGGATAATCGAAAACGTTCCACGTGACTATCATTCCCTTCCTCTTTTTGAAAAACATAAAGTCATTGATATAACCAATTTGTATACGAATAGACTGATAGCTAATTATCAACGATCCGTAAGGGAAAATAATGCCATTTTATTAAATCTTGGTAATCTAGAAGCAAACGAGTCTGTACACCCATCGCGACATAGGCCCCCTTGGCGTATCCCTTTTCAAGGACAAATTTCGGTCTACAAAGATATCGCCATCAATTACCACTTTTATTAAACACTATGTTTTCCCGTGATGTTGAAATACACTCTGTTAGTCATCGTTCCATTCAAGAAGCTTTATAATAAGTGACCACCACTTTTTTGTATACTGTTGATTACAAAGTTGAATTCTTGATGTTTTTTCTTGTGTTTATCCTTTGTATAGGTGTATGCAAATGTATGTGTGCGCATATTCGTTCTTTTTTCTGTGTGTGCCAGTGCCGCTCTTACCTTGTACTGGGGTGCTGGGACTCGTCAAGCTGCAGACCTGCAGCTTTTTTCCCAGCGCCCCTGTCACAAATGTACTGTTTGTGGCAAAATAAACGAATTTGAATTTGAATTTGAATTTGAATATAGCGGATGGTGCTTCGAACCGCAGGTTGCGTGAGAGCTCCGTAAAGTTGGCTTCACCTGCGAAAATTCTAGAAATGTTCGCAAGCGAATGTTCCAAGAATGTTGCGCATATGAATGTTCGAAGGAGAACGTTCCGAGAACATTGTGCATACGAATGTTCGCCAACGAACGTTCCTAGAATGTTGAGCAGCCTACCTTGTAGAGAATGTCCGCATACGAACGTTCCTAGAACGTCCCGAATGGTGTTCTAACGTTCCTTCAACATTCAGAACACTTAGGGAATGTTCGCATGACATTGGATGCTACGTGGGTTGTCGCAGGTCCTTCTCGGTTCTTGTATTTTTCGGTCAGGGCACTGTCGTGCCAAGTGACCATATGCTTCCCGCAGCAGAAGCACTTGGCCAATCTGAATTTGCACGAGTCCGCTGTGTGTGTCCCTGCTCCACACCTTCGACAAGAACCCGGAGGACTTGCGTTCCGTCGTCGTTGAAAACCCTTGTTGGACCTCTTAACGTGATGTTTATCAGAAGTGACTGCGTTGATTTCGGTCTCCGAAGTCCGTGGTAACTTCATGGCTGCGAGGTTACTGGCGGCCGTTTCAGCAGCCAATGCGATAGCTTCTGCTTCCTTCAGAGTCACTTCGCGACGTCTTCATTTCGTATTCCGCAAACCAGCCGGTCGCGTAGCATCCGATCCAGCATCGTGCCGAAATTACATTTCTCCGCTTGTCGTCGAAGTTCCACGAGAAATGTCTGCACGGTTTCATCTTCGTTTTGGTGCCTGTTGAAGAATTTGAAGCTTTCGGCGATTTCATTGGGTGTCGGTGAGAAATAGTCGCCCAAAGCCTTGACTACTTCTTCGTACGATAGGTCGTTAACCGTGTTCGGTGCGCACGATGCTCCCAACACTTCAATTGTCCTCGTACTGAGAGCTGAGACAAGTAGCGCACGCTTCTTCCCAGGGTCGGTCACTGCGTTACCCTCGAAAAATGCCTCAATCCGAATTCGGTAAGCAGGCCACTTATCTGTTGCGTCATTGAAGTGGGGAACTACGTAGGCCATGCTGACGGCGGTTCTGTTAGAATTGTCTGCCTGCGTACAATCGGCATTCGACGAAGCACCAGCAGTTTGTGGGTCCATTCTTTTTCCTCGTCTCCACTGCTATAAAGTGGACACGACCGACCCGTGTGGCAGCATGATGACAACTGAGGTTTATTGCCAGAAAGGAAGGCTTGAATAAAGAAAGAACAAAACAAACATAGAAAGAAACCCCGACACGTGCGAGCGGTGCTGGCTTTGCTCGTGCCATTACGTCGCTGTCAGTCATTACCAACGTCATTACTCTGTTGCTGCATCGTCACTTCCCAACAGACAGGAAATAATGACGACATGCACGCGGTTCCCTACTGTCCCGTACTGTCCCGCTACCGCGCGCGGCGTCACCGGTTCAATCGATCCTGGATCGGTTCATTGACTGTTCGTTCGATTCGCGGTCGAAGGATTTGTAATTTATTGTGCGAAATATTTTTACGTGTTTCAGCCGTGACGTCATGAGGTCAAATGACTGACGTCAGGGTGTCACAAGATGTGACGTCACTGTGTCAAGTGGCGTCACAGTGCCATACGATGTCACTCCTCTTCGTGACGGTTTTCTCGTAGAATTCGGATGATAAAACACACTACGTGCTATGACAGCTCGTGATTTACTCCAGCCAAATGGATGGAGAATCGAAGCCGATCAACAACCAAGGGGCGATATGCAGACCGTGGTGATGCAGTTACGAGTTCAAGAAAGAATTCATTTCAATTAGACCGTACTGAAAGTATAAACACGGGTACTTTCAGTAGCATTTTCAACCAACATGCTCCCCTTAAATCTAGCTCAACTACAGCCACATAAGAAAAGCCTAAGCTAAGAAACGGACAAACATGATTTAATCTTCACAAGGAAAGTGCATAAACGCAGACAAACTGATGTGCGACATCCTTAAATATATCGAGACTTACTGGGACTAATAAAAAAAAAACACGGATATATAAAAAAAAGAACTGAGTTAGATAGGTTGGTTGTCTTAAATACAAAACGAGCGTGTTGGTAACTGTAATTAAACGCGAGGAAGATACGTAGAAAGGGGGACGGACAAAAATGACTTCCAACTAGCAACCTGTCTGTTCTTCATTATTTACTATCGAAATCCTTGCCAGCTATCATCATCATGCCATTAGAAGCCGCCATATTGGGGGGTTTATCACATCTTCAAGTTGTGGACGAGGCGCATCTGCATTTAACTCGGTTTTCATGATATTAGGGCAGTTTATTTGTACACTCAATGGGTTGCTGGTTAGTTTAGGATCAAAGAAGAAAAGAAAGACGGCCGCAAAATTCAGGAAAAGGAATTGTCAGCAACGAGATCCCAAGACTCGTCACTCAAGCAGTGAACTGGGCCATCCAGGTCAATGAACGGTATTTCTCGAAGACGTCCTGTGAAGGTTTCGTACTGGACTTGCAGCAGGTGATCATATTTTAGTTCTACGACTTACACTTTGCAGGGACTATTGTTTTTCGGGCGAAACCGTCGGTACGGGAACCCCCCAATATGGAGGAAATGTGATCATTGATCATGAATACACTAGATGGCGCTTCTTTTTGCATATGGTCGCCTTTGTCCTTTTAGTTAAGTGTGAAGAATAATTAACCTATTTTAAGCAACCGATACGTGTAGAAGAGAAAATGACTTGCATAGGAGGAAAAACCCTTTATTATATCCTCTAACGGCTTTGGCCCAGACTTCCTTCGACATCAGTTGTGTGCGTTTGTTCAAGGGGGGTTATCCAGCGATCTGAGAGTTTCAAGGTTGCCCTACCGTAATTTTCTATTTATTTTCTATTTACCATATTTTTTTAACCTCTCGGTTACGAGGAAAACTATGCTTTGTTTCAGCTTAGTACGGACCGCAGATGACGCTACGAGCCACCGAAGTCAATCCAACGCGGTGTGGGTGTCACGTGACCTCCGGGGGGTCACGTGATACGTTCAGGGCGCTGGATTGGCTGGGCTACGGCTTGTAGCGTCCGCTGTAGTCCAACGAAGGGTGAAACAGAGTATTAAAAGGACACTTCAACGAAATTTGAAATATACCCGTCGTGTTCACAAATAGGCTGGATATGATCCACATTATCCCTAAATGACAATCGCATGTTTGTATTTTGAGCCTGACGGCTGTATTTTTTGCTACAAACGGCCCACTCTGGCAAGCGCTCGGAGAGCAGCCAGCGAAGACCACGTCAGATACGCCGCAATCGTGACGTAGTTTGTCTCGGGAACTTACGTCCGGACGCTGCGAGCTATCCCAGTCAATCCCGCTTTGTGGACATAGCCCGTGATACGCTTTCCGCGCGTCGCTGTGCCCTAGGGTGAGCGGCGGAAACATGTAGGCACCCTACTGTGCCCCCTCTCCAAGGTCACGTGACATTCACACGGCCTTTGATAGGCCCCGATGGCTCGTAGGCGTAGCATCCGCTGAAAGCAGCCGAAGCACACCAGCGATCGGGCCACCGCAAGTAACCCCAAAGCTGTCTTTGTACGAATTTTGAGGGACGGGTTAATCTTCTATAATCTTGTAGAGAGACAATAGCGACTTCTGGGACACACAAAAGAGAGTCTTGGGGAGAGGGGAGTTCCTCCTTCGGCTCCTCTCTCGTCGTGGCCGGAGCAGGGACGGCGCCAAAGGGAGGCGAGGGGTGGCGGTCGCCTCCCCTAAATTTTGACCTGCCACCCCAATATAAACGAGCATTAGATACAAAAGAGCATTAGTTTAAATCCCCTCCTTACAAAACGCTTCAATTTTTTTTAATTTTTGTTGCGAGAAGCAGATAAGTGGCATACAGCGAACGAGGAAGGCATGTCCTTTGGTAGCATTTACAAACAAGAAAGTATCTTGCAATGCCTCTAGACAAGACAAGACCAGGTGACACGATAAGTCGGGAGAGAGGCCACGGCCATATGGGTGCCGACTGTCTCCTCCAGAGTCTCTTTTCAATTGGCGAGGAAAATAATCGGTCAGCTGGTTGTGGGAGCTTTCATAGAGCGGCACGTGCTTCCCGCGCTTCAGTACATATCTGTGACAGCTAACAGTGATATTCTTGGTCTAGACAGCTTAGACATTTTATTCTGTCCAGTAATCACAGCACCAATAACTTTCAGCCTGCCACCAAAAAGCCTCTAATGCCGCTCTCATCAGACTTCTTATTTTGGCCAAAGCCTAATATGTCCCATCGTTCAGTCGACCTTGAGAAAACATTGGCGACGCGAAACGTCCTAAAATACGCCAAAAGTATGTTGTCAGACAGCGCGCTGTCTTCGGAGGTTCGCCATCACCGGGACCAATGAAACGGCGCCAAAAGTGCGTCATCAGAGAGCGCGCTGTCTTCGGAGTTTCGCTATCACGTTTACTTGACCACTCGGGCCAATTAGAGGCAATAAAATTAAGAAGAATGACAAAGGGAATTAAGAGGAATCACTAAGTAAATCATGTGTCTGCATTTAACCCATTGGCACTTGGGCTTTCGCCCTCAAGTCGTCTTAGGGATAACATAGGAGACCCTGTGTTTTTGTCTTGTCTGTTGTGAAACCGCCCAACTATCGGAGCCTGCCTTCCATAATGTGATATGGAATCTTCAACCGTCATGCCCGCTGGGAGCGACCACGTCTCTACTCGAACGCTCAACTCAATAATTGAATGGGAGCCACTGTCTCCCATTGAATTATCATCGCTTTCCTGATATTTAATAATGTTTCGAAAGCCCATGCCTCCCTCAAAATGCCGTGTGCCTCCCCACTGCCTCCCAAGTATGGAAAGCCTGGCGCCGTCCCTGGGCCGGAGGCGAGACAGTTACCGTCACTACCTGTCAAGGTCCCTAGACCACTACCTGTCAAGGTTCCTAGACGGGCATTACAAACGAGGCGTTAGCGACATCCACCAGGTGCTCTTTGCTAATCGTTTAATTCGTTTTAAAATTCATTTTCGTGTCTTTTTCAGCAAGAGATTGGTGTGTCTCTGGCAAACGCTCGGAGTGTAATTGTGTAATCAGTGTAACGATCCTCTCCATGAGAAGCCGTCGTATCACCGATGTCACAGAACTTATACAGTTCGTGCGCGCTTCCGGGCTATGACGCACAGTCATGCACAAACACACGCGGCGACTGCTATTGTGACAGCTGATGTCATCGAGGCCATACCGCCTGCCGCTACGCAAAAAAAAAAAAAAAAAAAAAAAAAAGCGAACGCGGTCACAGCACAGCGGCGAGCCCTAGCGACATGAAATGTTGGCCAAGGTTGAGGCTATCATCACCACGGTGCTGTTGTTGTCTGTGCGTTCTTTTTTTTTTAACCTTCCTTTATGGTAAAATGTTACGAACACGCACGGTTCTAGCACAAGGTTCTCTCCGAGAATGAAGCTGCACGATAAACATGTTTGTTGCACGCTATATATAAAAGAAAATATAGTACAAGTAGGAATATATATTAGCACACTTCACGCACGTGGGACTGAGTCGAATCTGCAAGGTTGCTTTAATTATTCGCCCCCCCCCCCCCCCCCCGTAGTTGACGTAATAAAAAAGAAACTTTTTTTTTTTTTTTAAATCCAGTTTTTGATTGGCACATATAAAGAACAAAAAACAATGGCGCGTTTGGTGCTTCAAGATAAGTATAGAAACTCTTTATTTCGGCAAAAGCGAGCATAAACAGTAGACATACAGGGTGTCACAAAAGAAAATTTACACGGTCTTTTTTACTGCAAAAATAAACTAGGCATCGCCGAACGCTTATTCTCCGCCCAAAGGTAGAGCTGGAGGTCACAACCAGATGCCAAAGTTTCAGCCCGATCCGATAACTTAATCAAAAGTTATACGTGATTTTCTGAAAATTTCAATGGGAAAATGGAGCCCATTTTTGCCCGTTTTCGGTTTCTGGTGCCATAGAGCCTCATGTGTTCGAAAACTCCGTCGGCCGCCATTTTCCCATTTAAATTTTCAGAACATCAGTCATAACTTTTGATTAAGTTATCGGATCGGGCTGAAACTTTGGCATCTGGTTGTGACCTCTAGCGCTACCTTTGGGCGGAGAATGAGCGTTCGGCGATGCCTAGTTTATTTTTGCACTAAAAAAGACCGTGTAAATTTTCTTTTGTGACACCCTGTACATGTAAAATCGACTCCCCAATAAAGTTGAACTGCATCGAACTATGCTGCGTGCTGTGCTGCACCGCTTGACGGCAACACCATCTGCTTATGCACCAGCGGCACCGGGCCCAGTCGCCACCCTTTGTGCCTACCTGACGTTCCCTACCCCGCATTTCCACCATACTGTTAGGATAATGCTGTGGGGAGCAGAAAGGATAGGACACTAAAAGAACGTAGAACACACAAAGGATTTATGAAGGTCGGGCCGGCACGTGGAGCCTGGCACGAGGTGGTCGTTCGCGCCACTGCCCGTCGTCGTCTTCCCCTTCCTAACAATATGTATGCCCAGTCTCATCGGTTTAGTTATCGAAATGTCATTTCCACTAAAAATGTACTGCATTGCTTAGCAAACAAGAAGAAAAACAAAAGTGAGCGTTTGATAGAAGAAATAGTGGAGTTGTGATGCGACAAGGAGTTTGTTAATTACATTTTCTAGGAAAGTATGAAAACACGATGTCCTTTTTTTTACGAAAAAAGAGTCATAGTACAGGCTAGCTGGTGGAAGTCAACCATTTCGTCGTTTACCCTGAGACTGGGTTTTTTTTTTAGAAGAGCAAAAGTAACAGAAAAACAGACAGGTCTCAAACTCAGCTACAAGTTTATTTCAACAACCTCCTCTTATATAGTTCGTTCTCGTCGTCATCAACCAATCACAAACGACTTGTCCTCTGCACCGTGACTTTACAAGTTCCACTCTATCACAAAAGAAGCGGACACTCCCAACGTTTCCAAGTGAAAATGTTCTAGCAGAAGATATGGCACACAAAGACTTCAATCAACGCTTTTGTGTCCTCACATTAAACAGGACAACAGCCCACACCAACAACCCACTCAACCCACTTTTCCTTTATTCAAGAAAGAACCCGCAACGCTTTGCAGGCATTATTGTGGGGGGCACAAATCTTTATAAAAATCATCAGCATTCACACGGCAAACCTTTCCTCCGGTAAAGAATTTTATTCTTTAGTGGTCCTAACAAAGAATGTTTAAGAATATTTTTTCATGGAGAGAGACGGTCGAACCTTGCAGAAATTATCTATTCGTGATGAATGGTAATAGACCGATCTCACCAAGCCTTCGGCGCATGCGTGACGCCGCCATAACTTTAGTTCGCAGGAGGCAGGCAGCAGTGCACAAGACGGCTCGTGCCGCCTCATGCTCCACACGCGCAGAGCTCCAGCGAGGTTGTCGCACGTGCAGAAAGACTAAATTAAGCTCCCTCGATGCATTGCAGCAGCGGTGGCGTAGTCAAACTGACTGGTGAGATCGGTCTATTACATGATAATAAAAACGATGAAACACGAACCCCTAGCTGTTTGGTTATGATAAATTGAATAAAACAACTTGAGTCGAATATTTTTACGATTTTCATCTAAAAGTACCCAGCCCAGTTCCCTTTTCATTTCAGAAGTACAAATACTTTATCCGCATGTACTTGAACTAAAATACACGCGTCAAAACAATAATTTCTATAAGTACGGTCCACAATGTTTCTGTTGCTCCGGAGAAATTGAAGTCATCATCACTCTACGAATTCCGGGATCTGTTTACTGCAGCTGTTTCTCTTACAACAGCAAGTGAGTTTATTTCGAGAACTTAGTCTGTTGTCCAATTATCTGCTTGATCGCGTGTTCGCTTGGGCGATTCTTCAAATTCGAGATGTTGCGAAAAATTCCCTCACGCACCGCCCTTCTGGAAACACTCTCCAAACGTTTCGCGGCAGCAGCCGCCAAAGATCAAGTTCGGAGAAGGAAAACAACATGAGGTGAACAACTTTTATTCGCATGAGCTGGCCGACCGAGATGACGAAAGGATGAAGAGCAGAGAGTAATGCACACCACCACCATCATCATCATCATTAAAAAAAAAAAAAAACGGGGGGGGGGGGTGGACTCCTGGCCGTAGCGGCGACAATGCGTGGGCCGTCGTTATGAAACAGACAGGACGCCCCGACCGAGAGGAGCAGACGACGACGCACAATTCGAACAATGAACTTGGGAGCACTTCCCCCTTTGTCCGGAGCGGCCCGAACAAAGAGAGCGCAAAAACCTGGCCGTCAAATAGCCGCCCGCTCGTCAGGAGTTCAACGGGGAGTCGCCGATGTCTTAGTCACCGATCTAACCCTCCCCTATGAGCGTACGGAATCGGACGAATCGGACCTGTACCCTGCACCTCGAAAACCTCAATAAAAACTTTTAAAAAAGAATCATCCTTGTTCAAAAGCCGCTGCCGCTGCCTTTCTCGGAAGTCCGATTCAAAAAGAAACTCACTCGCTCTAAAAACGCAAAAGGAAGGAAAAAAAAAAAAAAAAAACCGGCGCCTGGCGAGTGGCGGCCCCTGACAGGACGCGCGCGAACTAGGGAGCAGACGATCCCTCTTCCTCCTCTCCGAGTACGTTACTCCTAGGCCATTTCTCCCAA
Source organism: Ixodes persulcatus (assembly GCA_013358835.2). Taxonomy (NCBI): domain Eukaryota; kingdom Metazoa; phylum Arthropoda; class Arachnida; order Ixodida; family Ixodidae; genus Ixodes; species Ixodes persulcatus. The sequence continues at coordinate 8,107 of JABSTQ010002500.1, read as the reverse complement.
CGACCAGCTGATTGGGCGTCGCTCCCAGTTACGTGCCGCCATTGGTCGCTTTGCTCCCACGTGATCTTCAGGGCTGCACCCGATTGGCTGGCGGCGGTGGCGCTCGTGACGTGGCCCCCTTAGCAACAAGGCGGGCGGGTAATGGTGGCCCAGTGTAGCGCAGCCGAAGCGGACGAACGTCCATGTCCGCCTCGCTAGGCCTGGGTCGCCCGTTGTTCGGAGTGGTGGTGGGTGCCGGCGGCAGGACGGCGGCCACGGAGGCTGCTACGGCGCCGCAGTCGTCGTCATGAGCTCGCGGGAGGGACCCGCGATGCCGTTGTCGAGAACGCGGTCGCTGATCGCCAACATGAACGGGTCGGCGCCCTCGGCCGACACCGCCGGCTACCTGGACAAGAACGGGCCCAACAACAATCCGCTGGGCAACGGGAGCAACGGCGCCCTGCTGCTGCCGCCCATCAAGAGCCAGACCATCGCGGGCTTCAAGTTCCAGTCGAGCGTGCAGAAGCTCTTCGAGGTGGACCAGAACGGCGACTCGCCCGACAACAAGAACGGCAAGGCGCTCGTGGCGACGCCCGAACAGGTCATGAAGCTGTACATGCACAAGCTGACGCCGTACGAGCACCACGAGATCTTCGGCTACCCGCAGGTGTACTTCATCGGCGCCAACGCCAAGAAGCGGCAGGGAGCCCCCGGCACGGCCAACAACTGCGGCTACGACGACGACCAGGGCTCGTACCTGCACGTGCCGCACGATCACATCGCGTACCGCTTCGAGATGCTCAAGGTGATCGGCAAGGGCAGCTTCGGCCAGGTGGTCAAGGCCTACGACCACAAGCAGCACCAGCACGTGGCGCTGAAGATGGTCCGCAACGAGAAGCGCTTCCACCGGCAGGCCCAAGAGGAGATCCGCATCCTGGACTTTCTTCGGCGCCAGGACCGCGACAACTCGCTTAACATGATCCACATGCTGGAGCACTTCAGCTTCCGCAACCACACGTGCATCACCTTCGAGCTGCTCTCCATCAACCTGTACGAGCTGATCAAGAAGAACAAGTTTCAGGGGTTCTCCCTCCAACTGGTCCGTAAGTTCGCCCACTCCCTGCTCCAGTGCCTGGACGCGCTGCACCGAAGCCACATCATCCACTGCGACCTGAAGCCCGAGAACGTGCTGCTGAAGCAGCAGGGACGCTCGGGCATCAAGGTCATCGACTTCGGCTCGTCCTGCTTCGAGCACCAGCGTGTCTACACCTACATCCAGTCGAGGTTCTACCGGGCCCCCGAAGTGATCCTGGGCGCCAAGTACGGCATGCCCATCGACATGTGGAGCCTGGGCTGCATCTTGGCCGAGCTGCTCACGGGCTACCCGCTACTGCCAGGCGAAGACGAGGCCGACCAGCTCGCCTGCATCATGGAGCTGCTGGGCGCGCCGCCCCAGAAGCTCCTCGACCAGGCCAAGCGGGCCAAGAACTTCATCAGCTCCAAGGGATACCCCCGCTACTGCACCGTCACGACCCTACCCGACGGTGCCGTGGTCCTGGGAGCAGGGCGGTCGCGGCGCGGCAAACTCCGGGGCCCGCCGGGCTCCAAGGACTGGTCGGCGGCGCTGAAGGGCTGCGACGACACCCTCTTCGTGGACTTTCTCAAGCGGTGTCTCGAGTGGGACCCGGCCACGCGGATGACGCCCTCGGCGGCCCTGCGGCACGCCTGGCTGCGGCGGCGGCTACCCAGGACGCCGCAGACGACGGCGTCGGAGTCCACGCAGCGGTCGTCGGTGTCGTCGTCCAGGTCTGTGGTGGCCTCCAAGGCGACGCGGCTAGGCGACGAACTGGCCAACACGCTGAAACTGCCGCAGATCGGGAACGCCGTGTCGTGACCGTGCGGACCCGACGACGGACGGCAAATTGACGCCGAGTGGTGTGTTTGACCCTTTTTATTACTATGATTTTTTCTTCAGCCGGCCTACCCTCCGGCCGAACTGTGCGGCCGGCGGTGGTGGTGATCTAGGTGTGAATCCTTGCGCCCCTAGCCTAGCGCCCCCCGTCCCAAAACCGACAACCCTACGCCCGGACCGAACGCAACGGCGGAATACGCAACATTTGATCGGCAAGTGGAATTCGCTCCAACACTTCTCCCCTCCCGACATTTTCTCTATCCTATCTCCCAGTACTGTTCCTACTTTTGAATTATGATTTATTATTCGATCTATGCTCTTTAATTGCCGTTTCTTGACGAGCGGGAGTCCGAACCGCGAAAACGTATTTTAGTGGAGCGGGTGACGACCATTTGCGCGGAATTAACCTCCCTCGTCTGCTATCATTTTTCCGCCTTTCGTATCGTCTGCTAATTCGTTGTGCCGTCATAAATTATTTTCCGGGGTTTCTTTCTTCGCTGCTTGCGCAGGGTTTTTACCGTTTTTATACCGATCAGAATCTCGTCATCCTTTCTCATGTGTGTTCCTTTTTTTTTTTGGTTTTTTTTTTTCCTTGTGCGACCCGAACGTTTCTTTGTCCTCGTAGCGTAATTTTGGTTGCGTTTACGTAATGAATTTTTGTAGGGCTCCCAGCGGGCGGCGATTGTTTGACCTCGCTCTTGTTCCTGACCCCGTTTGACCTTTCGGCTGTCACTGCCTTTTTTTTTTTTTTTCCTCTCCATTTTTCACTCGTCAACGAACATCGGGTCTGCCCTTTGTGCTACTCACGAGCACGGAGTTTTAGAGAATTAAGTCCGCAGATCTGTGATATTTTGTGCATGAAAATGTGTGTCAATCGAAGCCATTTCCTTTTCCTTTCTTACGTTAGGCTTAGGGGTGTTTTTGTTTCCGATTTTGGTTGTTTCCTGTAACATATGACCCGCCACATGCGGTTGTAGGGTGCGTTAGTTCGGGTGCGGTCGTGATTTTTTTTTTTTTTTTTTTTTTTTTTTTTTTTTTGTAAATACGAGGTAATGGGGGGGATCGTTTGTTTTTTTGTTTTCTTTTTTTACTAGATAATGAATTTACGAGGAGGGAGAGACGGAACGATTCGTACAGCCGCGTTTGGGCGAAACGCGTTACGTGCCCGTTCGTCTTCAAAGTCAGTCGCCGCAGGAGCTGGCTTCTCGGTGAACAAAGTAGGACGCCATTTTGTCCTCCCTCCTCCTGCCCGCAAACTTCTTCATCGTCTGCTTCCGCGGCATGGCGGATTCGTTCTTTTTTATCCTTCAATCTTACGTAAATTGTAGTTATTTAAGTGTTTGTTGTTACGCATCTCCCCCGCATCCTTCCTAACGTTGAATACTCAAATCTCACAACAAGAAAATACGAGAGCGTTACTTTTTTTTTTTTTCTTCTTCTTTTGCCGAGTCTTGGAGACCAAAGAAGCGATTTTTTTTCTATCTCTCCCTTTCCGTGGTGTGTACTCGGCGAGAGGCGATGAAGATCTTTTTTTCTGAAGAGTAAAGGAATGAAATACTGCCAATAACCTGTGATAAGCTAATCTTTGTTGTGAAATGCGATGAGGGGAACGTAGCCCTGACGCCGATTTCTCTTTCAGGGACGCGTTGTTAAGTTGGCTAACCGTTTCACAAGCAGCGGACCAGTACTGCACAGCTTGCCCCCTTTCACTCCTATTAGGGTTCCAAATCGCTGCATGGTGTAAAAAGAAAAAAAAATTATGATGCAAGCTTTATCAATTTTGGTGGGGACTATAGATAGTTCTATTTCGTTGACAACGCCTGGTGAAATTCTGTGCCCACGTCATTAAATCTTTTAGGTTTTCTTTTTTTAACTTGTAAGAGCGCACACTCACTGCACAGCTGTGCCACTGTGCAGTCCCTTGGTGACCTGATGTGTGTCTCAGGAAGGCTCCTAGAGCGGGACAACTCACTCACTCTTATATGGAGTCTTTTGTAATTGTCAGAGTGCAAGAAGCATGTAGTGGCTGTTGTTACAAAGTGTTGTGTCCTCTCTCCCCCTCGATGATCTCTGAGCGACCCTCCAGCCTGCCACGATTAGCGGGTCGGTTATTTATTCAGTTTGTCCCTTCGTGGTTCGACGCCAGGCACCACTGAACCTCGGGTTTTGAGCCGACACATACCAACCGCCAAAGCATCTAGTTCCCGCAGACTGCGCTGTCTGCTCCCAACAAAGGCCTGCCTACTCCGAGATGTGACCGACATCTGGATCAAAGTTGAGGCACGAGTCAGAGGCGTGCTTCTTCGAGTCGTCTGTTCACAGCCTCGGTTGCCAGTACAATCCCTCTGGGTGCTCCTCCACCCGGCTCTTAGAGCCGAGCAGAATGTGCCTAGGTTTCTCTACAGGAAAGGTTGAAGACCTCGACAGAGCAGATGTGCATCAGTCAGTTTCCGTCACTGGAGCGCTGCCCAACTTTATTCCGTTCCCTCCTTCCGCACTCGTCGTACTGCTTCCTCGGTGCAGCATTTGGATCCCCTCGCCCTTCTCATTTTAGCGGCCTCGTCTGTTTTTACCTGCCCTCCCCTTCGACTCTGCCGGTTGATGTGACAGGGGGGCAGTGTCCCACTGTCCTAGTCTGCTGCTTCTGCCCCGTCCGGGAACGTTGGCAACTGCTGGTGTAAGCACCGGGGTTCGTCTGCCGGCTGGCTTCCTCACCCGGATGGCGCTTTCCACTCTATTAGAAAGGGACCTGTCATCCTTTGTCGCAAGACCTGCGTCAATTTGTTGCCATCTCGTTGCAAGGTTTTCGTTGGCTGCAGTTGACGACGGGTACTTTCTTGTCTTTGCGAAATCCCAGGCTTGTTCCGGACGGACATCGCAAGGAACATTGCAGTTTGTCGACTGCCACATTACGACGCCCCAGAGGGATTGGACGGGCCGTTGCGTAGCTCCAACGCAGTCTTCCACGGCAGTTCTGTAGCCGGTGGGTCGGCCGAATGCGCTGAACGAGTCTCGATGAGGTTGCGTCTTGACGGGGAGCCCGATTTATCCGGTTGATTTGTTAGGCACGCGGTTTAGCTTGGCAGCTTCTTCGTTTACGCGTGCAACTTTGTTTCCCTTGGCCCCCTTTCTGCTTGCGTTTCGGAGGGTTCGGACCAGACACCAGCACCTTGGTGCTAACTTTGTCGCATCTCCGAGCACAGACCAAAACATTTTTGCACTTGGGAACTGGAGTTTTCCAAATACTCCTGCTAGAAACGGCTGCCACCGACTGCTGTTCCCAGCTGTGCTGCAACGTGGAGGAGCACAAAAGCCGGCCGTGTTGCCACTGCTTCACCGTTGTTGTACCTGCGTGTGTAGTTACACGCGTGGTTTGCTCGTCTCGTGGGTACACTCCGCTCATGACATCCCACAAAGGCAGTGCGCGCCCCGTTGATACTAGACTCTAGGTGGGCCTCCCTCTTCTCTTTCTACGCGACTTTCGAGGGGTTAGAGGCTTTGGCCGATCCTGGCGTGGCGGTGAGGTAGGCTGTTGCGCTGGCATTTCAGGGGGCAAGCGGGAATCTAGGGACGCTTACATCTGTTGTTTGCCTCCCCCCCCACGCCGTTTGTTGTACAGACTTTTTTTTTCTTTGCAATGTGCAAGTGACTCTGTGTGAACTACGGAACACAGGGAGAAAAAGTTGTTGGAAACCAGTAGCGCCAGTGGATGTGTGTGTTCATGTGTGTTTGTGACGGTTGCTACGTGTGGTGACGCCAGCATTGTACATAAATGGACTGGAATTAAAGCGTGTGCGATGGACTTTTACAATTGCTACCCCGGCCCCCCGTCTGGTTATTACCGCGTGATGTTTGCTGAAACGTCTTGTGGTTCTGGATATTCCAGTCTGGCAGGCTGTTTCTATACTGCCCCTCAAACTGAGACTATACTTCGTTTCACTTTATCTGCGAGCGAAGCCAAAGCTAGAAGCGCGAGACCAGCGCTTTTTGCATTTATCCCCAGCTCGCGCGCCTCGAGCAAACCTGAACGCACGGAGCTTCCGTGCTCGCGCTTACCAGTTTTGCCTTCACGCACATAAGGTGAAATGAAGTATTCTGCAGTGCTTTGTTTGCGCGTTTCACGCTTGGGTTAGCAAGGGCTGAAAGCTCGTGCTGAAGGCGGAGCTTCTAGTCTCGGCTTACGGGGTAACGGAGTATAGGCAGTGATTATTATGGTGCAATGTCGCTCTGAATTTTGAGCAATTTTCTAGACTTCTTGACAAGGAAGGCTGGCATATTAAATTTGCACACAATTGTACTTTCCTCACACTGTCTTGGTTGAGCTCAGCAGGAATTATCTGTTGAAGCATGCTTGGCATCTTAAAACATGGGATTGGTCAGAATGCTGTACATTGCAATCATAGTATTATGTAAAAAGTAATTGTGTTGGGTGCTTGTTTATACAGCTGGAAGTTAGTCAGCCCCAATGGCTGTCTGGTGTCTCAGCTGTAGATGAGCAATTTAGCCAGTGCAGTACAACCGATAGCCTGGAATCTTTCATGCGCACCACAGTAGTGATACACGACTGCACGCCGGTGTGATGCTCATCCAGATTGAAACGGGCAGGGGTGGTGATTGAACCCAGGATCCCAGAGTTGTGCAGCATAGATTTTCGCTCCACGTGCTCCGAGCTGGTGTTCTCTAGCCCACTCGGCCACCGATTCCCCCGTATTATGGTGACAGCAATACATACCTTGTATGTGATATCATCGCAGCGTGCTGGGTATCTTTTTTTTTTTTTTGTTTTGGCTGAGAAAAGCAGTGGATGGTATACCGTCTGCCTTAGGAGATGTGCACATAGAGTTGGTTTCATTTAGCCGATGCTGGAAAGTTGGCGATAAAGTCACTGGATCCTGGGGAAGTAGCGTCAAGGTTCCCGTGTGGTCGCCAGTTTGGTCCATGGAATGGGCAGTCTTGTTTTGTTATCCACACACTGGGCAGCTGTTTTGTTATCCACACATTGGCAAAACTCTTGGCAAAACTCTTCACACCACCACCACATGCAGCGTCAGTGCTTGGGACTCGAAAAAATAATTTTCCCTTCATGAAACATGCACGAAGAACAATATAATCGTAAGAGATCTCTGGAGATAAGCCAGATTGATAAATTGATTGCATATACAGTGCCAAAGATGCTTATATTGGTATGGAACCCTTTCAGTATGATGACGGGCCCTTGCAATCTTGGCTTGGTTGGTTCATAGTAATTACTTTTTCGAAGCTTCAGAGATTTGAAAGGACCGAAATAGCAATTGCCAAGGTGGCAGATAAGGGTAAGCCAATTGCCTTGCAAGGTTTCGGCCATCTGTATTTTAGTATCTGTTCGTGCCCTACTAGGAAGAAGGGAAGGCAGTGGAATACTTTCCCAGGATCCTGTGACTTTAGTTGGTGATAGTCTCTGGGCACCATTTTGGCTATAGAGAGCCGTCGGACTAGAGGAAGGTATGCCGTCACCTCGTGCTTAACCGTCGGCTGACATTGGGGTCACCTTATTAGGGCAACGCTTCAGCAGCATGGCGGACAGGCGCCTCACAATCTCTCTTTCAGGCAGTAACCAGGTCTTGTCAGCTGCCATGATTGCCGGCGACGGCATCTAAAATCGGGAGCTCCCTAATCAGCCTTGATGGCTACCTTTGGCTTTCGGTGCTGCTCCCTCCTCCCTTGTCATATCTTTTCACTTTGAGCCGACAGCAGTGGTTCCTTATTTTGTTCTAGTCTGCCTTCCCATTTTTCGTTGGTACGTTGTTTGCCCCGGTGAATTATCTCCCTTGAAGCTCAGTAATCTTGTAGCACTTTTGTTTGATCGAGGAAAGTCGGGCTTAAGAAAGGCAAACCTGATAAAAGTTCAGTATTTCTTGTGAGTTGAATTGGATGCATGTTCAAGCACTCAATTAAACTTAACGAGTCAATTCGGGGCATTATGCCGTGCTTGTGTTCGTAAGTGATGTTGGTTTCTGTTAGTCAGATAGATAACAATGGCATGTGTGCACTTTAACAGATTATGCCAAACATGTTTGTTCTGGGAATGATTGCTAGAACACCATTTGATGTAGACATGATGATGGGAAATGAGTCAATGTAGTACTTTGGAGTTAACATTTGGAGCATTGCACTGCAGTCTCTTTATACCAAACTATAATTGGGATATCTAAAATCACAATAGCTATAGATGTAGTT
>JABSTQ010002499.1:0-45331 GCA_013358835.2 Ixodes persulcatus | reverse complement strand
TTATCTGGGATCCGCCGCAGCGTTACCTCGCGAATAAAGTAGAGTGAATTCAAATTAGGCATTAGGGTTTGTCACAGGGATTATAGTCGTACTCGAGCTGTACAGAAATGAAGAAAAAGGACTGGGTTGGGACCTTCTTGACTTCGGAGAACGTGTTTGCGGTTTTAAATTCTTTTCACAATATATATCACGGGGAAACCGGCATTGAAAAGGGTCTTTACATTCTCGAACCACCCATGTATCTTCAAGGCGTAATCATCTCAAGACTGTGGCAGAGTATCGTTATCCTACTGATTGTTTTTGTTATTCATTTTTTGTTCAAACCGCCCGGGAGTAGAATGCCCTTCCGGAAGGACTGATAGCTGTTATCAATAATGACGTCTTTTATGACAGACTGCAGAGAAGCATGCTCGAGTGAAAAGGTAGTACTGAATGGCTGTCGATTGCATTACTGAAAATGTCTTTGAATGCGTTTTTCTTTTTTCCCCCTGCATAATGCCTAACGGCACAGCAGGTATTTGTGTAAATAAATAATATACCATAAGTCCTAAAAGAACGGCCACACAAAATGAAAAGATAGATAGTCAAAAATATGCGGTAATTTTCGGGAATGCGACAGCAGAATTTCATAAAAACATTTGTGATAAGCACGTGTGCGATAAGAATGTGGGAAATCACGATGAACTCCCCTGTCACGGGTACAGCAGAAGAATGCAGACGCAGTGCATTCGCGCCTCACAGTGCGATATGTGCAAGAAATCGCTACATACTCCGTGTCACGGGAACAGATATGCGCGCAAATCGCGGGAAAAAGGAAAACATCGCGGGAACGAGTTAGGAATTTGCATGTCACGTGAATGGATACCACAGATTGCAGACGCTGCAGATTCGTGAGTCATGGTGCGATAAACATGAGGAAACTTACGGCGAACACGCTGGTCACACGTATCGATACTGCAGACCACAGGAGCGGTCGGATATTGCGTGATCGATATCCGGCTGGAGGTCGGTTTGGAATTTTTAAGTTACGAATATTCAGCCCAAAAAACGGGATGGGTGATTTCTTGGGGATGGGCGTTCAAACGAGCTTTTACTGTACATGTGATTTATGGTGCAGTATTTCTAACAGACGCGGCCATACTCAGCGCCACTCTCTCTCCCCCCCCCCGCCCCCCAAAAAAAAGAAAGTAAACCACGAATGATGTCTCAGTACTTTACAAAGCACCTATGCATGTCCCATTTTTGGATATCGGACACCTACACGCCATTGTTGGCCGAGCTGTGGCACTGACGGCACACTATGGCCTACGTTGCTGCTGCGCCAGAAAACCCCAAATTCATTCACTGACGGCAAAAAAGAAACGCGCCCGAACGAGTGCTTCGAAGGCACTGGTACGGGGAACGGAAATAAACGTAAGACTTTTATTATGTGTGTTCGTATTCGTCAAATATGTACGGTATATTTCTGAACCACAACAAAAGCATTACTTTTCCTCACATTCGAAATGGACATCTTAAACAACCAACTCGCACGTTCTCCCTCGTGCTGCGGGCGTTTGATGGCTCGTCAACATGAGACCATGAACGAAACGGAATGCAGTGTCTATTTACATGGTCCAGAATAAATCATCATGATTCTAGTTAGATGAAATAATAGGCACTAGACGCCTTAATGCATCAAACAAAAATCACCTGCATTGATTGCCTTTAAAATAAAAAAATAAATAAAAAAACTTTCTGGCTAGTTTGGCGCAACATTTGCGCTTGGGGAGCAGGATGGCACAGCGAAAGTGGATTGGCGCACAATGGCGCGGCGCTTCCACCCCCGCATTATGAGAAGCAACCCGCTTATAACAAACCTTCAATAACGAAAACCACTTTCACAAATGTCAAATTTCAGAGAAGGCTTATCTTTTTAGATGCGTACCTACTCGGAACAGCTATGCAGATGCTACAATAAATTGCGTGGGTGGGGTTTTCAGCATGCAAAATGCGAAGGAGCACGCCCACCTTGTTTCCCCTGACACTCTTGTAGGCCCTGAACACATTGAGCAACTGACGTGGTCGCCTTCATTGGACTGGAACTTCTTCCAGACTTCGTTTGCACGTTCCCCTGGCACCGTCAAGAACAGACGGACAAAGCACACAGAAGAAAGACATTAGACCTCGAACCTGTCAAACTTATCTTCGGAACTTCCCCACTTCTCCGGGCACTCACATGTTTCTCGGAGAAGAAGAGCACGGAGTCGCCGAGAGAATGGAAATGATGGTGAGGATCTCCTCCCTAACAAGAGAAAGAAAGGAATCAAGTTAGGCAATCCAGCCAAAGGCAGTCATATTCACTTCCACATGGTTTTTGAGGAAGAAGTACAGCCATGTATCATTAATATGGACCCTGTTAATATGAACATCCCGCTATATAGACAAATTTTGGGAGACAAACTGGCAAATACATGCCTTCTTGTCAGGTTATTATGGACTGCACGAATGAGGAAATTATAGTCGGGAGGCTCTCTAGGCAAAATTACCGGCCTGTGAATGTAGGTCGGGCACGAAGGTGGGCCGATTGTGAAGTGGCTCGTTTTCAAGGCATCATTTTTCCGTATGCTTGGCAACTTTTGTAAGAGACACGTGGGCGTAATCCTGAACATGATTTCTAGTTTGAGGACTTTGGAAAGGAGAATGTGACCATACAATATTATCCCATTTATCGGCTCACTCTTTCCTGCTACACAACCTGTTCAGGTACTAAACTGTTTAGGAGGGAGTGTGACTAAAAAAACAATTCCTGATTGAATTCAATTAGGAGAAAACTAAACAACTGACTGGCCCCTTATTATTTTCTTGTTTGTTCTTTAAATTTTCGTTTCCTTTTCCCTTCATTAACGCCCTCATTTTGCATGTAATTGCATGTCTGATACAAACTACATAGAGCCAGCAGTTTATCCAAGTCAGCAAACAAACACACCAAGACATGCAACTTGTCTGCACCTTTCAAAACCGGTCTTCGATTGGCAGTTCCTGCTGCAGCCACCCCAAATTCAACGTGGCTGACTTTCCCAGATAAACCCCACTACATGACACAGGCCCAAGAGGAAATCTGGTTTGCCGAACGTCAGCAAGTGGGAACTGTATACGGTGTTGGTTGAACTCAACCGGTACACCAGTCAAACTACACCAAACAAGACGACACCGGAGGGATTCTAGAAGAGCCGACGTACGTGCACGCCAGTTCCTTGGAGCAGAGAATGATCTTGGAAAACCGGGGCTCCAGCGGAAATGCCGCCATCTTCTTTCCAACAGCGGTGAGCTGCAACAAGGAGCAGTTTTGCATCACCCTGACCGAGGCTCGAATGAGGAATCGCAGTGCCTACCTGAAGTGCTTCCTTCTTCTCCAGTGCCCCCAGCTGATGCAAGCGGACCAGCGCTTCCACGAGGTGCTGCAACAAAGCGAAGGCAACCGTGAAGGGAGATCTCTACTCACTTGCTAGCACCTCCAACATAAAACAAATTTTAATTTTCTAACTTGATACCCACATTACAGCAACGGGGACGTAAACAATTACAGAATGCAACAAAACAGCAATTAATAACAACTAAATGAAAGAGAAATGGCAAAGTCACAGAAACAAGATGATTTCATAAAAAAAGGAAGAACAAACAGAAGGAAGCTCTGCCGATGAATCATGCAGCATGTTCCAATTGTGAATGGCATTGGGGAAAAAAAATATAATTTTAGTACAAGTGATTTTTCGGTAATATGGAGACCTCTGTTCCCCCAATATCGTCCACAATGCGAGTTGTGAATAATAATGAGACAAAAATGCATGTTCAGTTTGTTCCTGAAAATGATGTCCATATATCGGGGCACCTATATTAATGGGATCCATATTAACGAGACATGACAGTATGTCAATGTCTGCTGAGTACTTAAGGACATTTTGAATCTAAAAATTACACGAATAAAAATAAAATGCACCCAAAATTACAATAGTAATTTATTTCTGTTTTATGCGACGCAAATAAACTGCATGATTTATGGTTCACGTAATGTGAAACATGTAATCAGCTTGTGCGTTTTCAACAGGTACTGCTGGCCTTCTCTGTGCCTCAAGAACAACACCGTACAAGAGGCAGACAAATCTGACAATGAAAACCGACCAACAAGAAGTAATTGCACCATCAGGACTGCCCCTCCCACCTTCTCAGATGCTTGTCCATGAAGTCGAATGCGAAGATGTCGGTGATGCCGAGGGCAAGCATCTGAAGAACCACACCCGACAGACTGCACCTGGAGTCGAGAGGAGGACAGTTCTTAGCCGGGCCAAAAAGTTATTCGACTGAAACGAGAACTGCTCAGGCGTCAGTTAGTACCTCTGAATCTCCGGAACGCTGTGCTCCTTCATCGCTTCAAACTCTTGCTTGGTGTAGAGCCGATAACACACCCACTGAAAACAAACAAAAAAAGAACAAGCGTGCCAGTTAAAAACTTGACCAAACGAAAAAAGAGAAGCAATTCAGTAATGCTGGGATTTTTGTAAAAACTTCAATAAACCCTTGAAAGGTGCCAGCAAAGGTCCTGCTACTGCATTCACGTCTGAAGCTTTCTTTTACGGCTATTTACTTCGGCTACATGCCTTAGCGATGTATGTATGCGCAGCATGACTGCATTCTAGGAGTTGCACAAACAACTACAATAATGCGACCCATGACAGATCAGATCCGCTCAGAGATTATTTTTGCTTCCACCGTGATACTGCGTAGAATATTCATTGCACTGCGCACTAGTATTTGGAGTGTAGCACATTTCCTAAAATGACACTCAGGCTGACTTCAAAGTACCAGAAAGTTAAAATGTGGGGTGCAGCCTCACAGAAGGATGCGACCAAGTCAATAAGCCACACATATGCTTTACGACCGTGCATCACCAATCCAACAATCAAGATGAACAAATCGTGACAATTGAAACGAACGGGATTAAAAGGTGGTATCTCGCGTGATGCGGACATCAGCTTGTGGCGTTGCTAAAAGGCGAGAGTCGCGAAATGGCCAGACAGCGCACCTGCACTCTCTCCCAGCCCTGCCAGCCCTCTGCCACGCCTGCGCTTTGGAAATCTTCCGGACCTTCAGCAGCTCCAGTCCCGTTCCCGGTTGATATGTCCTGAAGCGTCGCGAAGAAAATAAACACAGCACTCTTTCGGGAAGGCACTTCAAAGAGCGAATGCACATCGATGAAATCATAAAAAGGAAAACATCAGAAACAATCAACTGCAATTCAGTAATAGACTGTTCTTGTCTATGCTGTAGGAAGTAGTCATTTTACTGACATATGCTCCGTAATTACGACAGATATTGTTCCCACCTTAGCATTTACGGACATTTAATTTGTTTTTCAGATAACAATTAAACTACAAGTTGATGATAGACTGATGTATGAAGGTGCAATACTCATTCGAATATCGGTCGGCATTTCTTTCTTCCTGGTACTGTTTCATAAATTAAAATCGGGGGTTGACCTACGACTGTTCCCAAAAGAAGGACGACCTCTTATAGCGAGCGAAATTTCCGACCCTATCAAGCTAACCTACTATACCCGTCAGATCAAGAAAAAAAGGATGTTTTGCTCACTATTCATGTGTTGCAAGATTTGGTTGACGAAGGAATAAGGGATAATTTTGGCTTTTGAAATGCGCACGCCTTAGTAAGATAAAGTAAAGCCAATCTAAGATGCACCGAATGCATCTTAATTAGGGGTGTGCGAATATTCGAAATTTCGAATCGAACCGAATATTTTCCTTATTCGAAACGTATTCGATTCGAAAATTGCATATTCGGAAGTCCCCGAATATTCGGCCAAAGCCGAATATTCGGGAAAAAAGGCGAATATTCGCACAAACCACGAATATTCGAGCAAGTAAGGAATAATCTGCTTGCCACGCATTCCCATGTGAATATGTTTATTCACTGAGAAAGGCGTATGATGCGTGCACTATCGGTCTGGTCCGTTTCTATCTGTCCAATGGCAGCAAGACAGAGTTTCGGTTTCTTTTTCACCAAACCCTTTGTTGTGTGGCGCCTTTATAGCAATTTGTGATGTAATTGGCGTTCTATAAATTGATACAATAAAATAAACCTCGAGAGTGAAATATAAATATAAAATAAATCTTGAGTGTGTTGTCTGATATAAATGTTTGAAAATTTAAAAAAAAAGAAAGAAAAATCTAGGTGCGAGCAGAACATTGCATCGCCACCGACAACAACTCCTGCCCCTCCCGCGCAATCAAAACTAGGGATGTTGCGAACCTGCCCAGGTTCGAGTTCGACTAAGTTCGACTTTTTCGAACTTTCAACGTGATGTTCGACAAAGGTTCGACTGAAGTTCTACTTTTGTGCGCATGCGCGAAAATTTAAAAAAAAAAAAAAAAAAAAAACTAGTTACTCATGGTTGAAAAAACCCCGAGACTGCGGGTAAACGACACGACACTAAAGAGACTTTTTAGTGTCGTGTCGTTTACCCGCAGTCTCGGGGTTTTTTCAACCATGTGCAATGTACACCAGCTCGTTTGCGCCCTTACATTTAGTTACTCACTTGACGGAGGAAAAGTGCAATATTTGTGGGGTTTATTGGCATCACTGGTTCACATTAATAATGAATTAAAGCGTTAAAAGCGCGTATTTCCACTTTTATATGGTGTAAACATTGGTAACCACTTTATAAAATATAAAATAAACCAGTTTCTAAATTATTTGTTCTCCGAAAGTCGAAATATTCGTGTAGCAGCCGGCCAACACTGTCCATAAGTCAAACTTCTTCAAATGTTAGTGAAATTTCGCAGGTTTCATGATTAAAGGGTTTTTCTACTGGCGGAAATGTTGTCACGGCGCGTAGGGAGCGCTTACTTTCTGAACACCTTGAATATTTATTTTCCTACACAATAATTGTAATCAGTGCATTACTAGAAGCATCTTCAGCCTGCTGCAGCCCAGTACAGTAAAAGCTCGTTAATTCGAATTAAACAAAATTCGAACTAACGAAAGACGAAAAAAAAAGGCCGCTTCTGCACAGGAAACGCTCGGAACGGCAGACCTTTATTATCTAAAGTAGTCAGTGATCATCAACTGCTTCTTTTCTTGGAAAGTTATGGTCATTAGCTTATTTTCGAGTGAACGCACCAAGCGCAAGGCATCTTCTTCGCCCTCTTCAAAGCTGAAGAAAAGACGCGCGACGTTCAATGCATCCATGACCTCCGGCGCGGATGGCCGAATCGGAGCTTCCTCCACCTCCACTTCTTCCTCTTCGTTATCGACGTCGTTCTCCGCTTCCGCAACGGGTTCGCCAACTACTTGAGCGATGATGTCTTCGTCTGTCATAGCGCCACAGATCACCGCGCTACTGTCTGCATCGACGTAATCGGCAAAGCTCACGTCCTGCAGCAGATCACGCATGCCCTCAAAAACAACCTCACACTCTCCGGTGTCGCTGCCGCCAGCCGCCTCCGTACCCAAGACACTAAAACCACAGTGACGGAAACAGTTCGCAATTGTTGCGGCGGTGACTTGGTCCCATGCGCGAACCAGCATGTGCATGGCACTGAGGAGCGTCACGTTATAAGTCTGGTTCCCTTTGGTCGCGCAAAGAATCATTCGTTCCAGCATGTGACGTCTGTAGAAGGACTTGATGTTCTTGATCACACCCTGGTCCATCGGCTGGAGTGCTGCAGTCGTGTTTGGTGGAAGAAACACTAGTTTAATCGCCTTCAGCTCCACGTCGACCTTGTGCGCTGAGCAGTTGTCTACGATAAGCAGAACCTGTCGGTTGCTCAATTCGAACTTTCTGTCCAGCTTCCTAAGCCACTTCTTAAACAACTCGCCAGTCATCCAAGCCTTTCTGTTGGCTTCGTAGTCCGTCGGCAGTGTGCGAATGTTCTTGAAACACCGAGGCTTCATCGACTTTCCTATTACGAGCAGGGGAAGCTTCTCCGTTCCAGTCATGTTTGCCGCGACCAAGACGGTGACACGCTCTTTACTTCGCTTCCCTCCTGCGCAGTTGTCTCCTTTGTACGTGATCGTTTTGTCCGGCAAGAGTTTAAAAAATAGAGCAGTCTCATCCGCGTTGAAGATGTCTCGCGGCGTGTAGCTTTCCAGGTAGCCTTGCAGGGATCCATTTCGCCACATTGCGCATGTCTCCATGCTCACGTCTTTACCTTCACCAGACACGATACGGAAGACGAGGTCGTGCCTCTGACGGAAGCGATGAAACCATCCCTCAGACGCGGCGAAGTCGTGGTGTTTCAAATGTAGTGCGAACTCGGCTGCCTTCGCCATGATGATGGGGCCGCTGAGAGGAAGATCTTGGCTTCTCATCTCTTTAACCCAGGTGATGAGCGCCTTCTCCAAATCCGGGTGTTTGGCAGAGCGAAGTCTTTTTCTGCCATGGGCGAAAACTTCAGCTTCATAGGCGTCCTCGATTGTTTTCCTGTTGCGGATGTACGTTGACAACGTACTCCTCGGGATCGCGTGCTTCTTGGCAATCTCGACCTTGTTCGCTTTTCCTGCGTCCACTTCGCGCAAAATCTCCACTTTCTCTCTGAGCGTCTTGGTGTGATAGTTTCCTCGGGCCGGTGTACCCGATGACGACATCGCCAACATCGCGGTCTCGCAGTATCAAAGCGCGTAGCACGTAGCCCAGTCGTACGGCCAACACCTGTCACCAGCACAAACGGATTGGCGATCGCGCAACTGCTCGTACACAGAAGGCCCGGATCAACGAGGCACGGAATCAGAACCGCAGAACCGGTAATGCGGAGAACAAAGGGACGCGAAGGGCTTCGAAAGGCGCGAAAGAAACCACTCTGAGCGCCCCTATTGGTCTCTCGAACGCCTGGCGATGTAGTTCCAAATATCCATGTGCGCATTCCTATTGGCCCGCAATGGATACCGGCGACGCTCTCGCGTTTCCTGCAACGCGCCTGCCGCGTTTAGGAACGCGCGGCGTCGCGGCTCCCGCCGCGCCGCCTGTCGCTTGACCGGGAAAGCTCCACGCATGGCGGCGCGCGGTTTGAATTATCGGTGCGGGAAACGATTCGAGCGTGAATTAACGGGTTGTTTTACACATGTACCTCTACGCAGCGTGACCGGACCATGGCGACTGGCTCGAATTATCCAAAAGTTTTGAATTAATGAGTTGTGAATTAACGAGCTTTCACTGTAAAATGCAGTTGCATTGTTCTATTTTAAAAAGGCAATAAAACCTGGTGTTACCTCTTGTTTTGCAATTTTTTTTTATTACAAGACACATATTCGATATTCAATTCGATATTCGAAGCCCATTTTTTGTCTTATTCGTATTCAATTCGTATTCGAAAATTTCAATATTCGCACACCCCTAATCTTAATTCAATACAGGAAGGAGGAAAATAGTAACGTTCTGCGAGGAGCCGCACCTTTCTTTTTACTATGGTTCTTGAGGTAAATTATAGGTGCACCCCAATGACGTGGCCAGCGCGGTCAACAGTAAGTTTTAGCTAGAGAGATTAGGGAACCTGCAAAATCAACACTTGTATAAACTTCCTGTCCTTCCTCTTTTTTAAAAAATCATGGTCAACCCATATTTGAGTAAATATGGTAGACCATTAAAAAAACATGAGGACTTTATTCTTTCATGATGAATGGGGCAAATTGAACATTTCGAAACTTTCAGAAAATGGCAGCACTGTAGCTCATCCAGCCAGCTCACTACGGAAGGCAAGTCTTTTCCAGCATGCCGCCACCTCATGCTATCAAATTGAGCTGTTAACGTGCAACCATATTTTTAGTGCACCTCCTGCCATACTGAATCCCACTTTATATTTAAAAGTCGCTAATGTGCAGTGTGATCACAAACAACAGTGAAAAGAATTTCCTCCTAATGGACCCGGTGGCCTACAGACACGACCCACACCCAAGGCACACTTCCACAGAATGTAGGAATAATCTAAAGGTGTGTTTTATGCAACCCAACTGCAGTCTGAAAGACAGTTGAGGGCAGCGGCATTTAAAAAAAAAAGAGCCTACAGCAACAAAAATCTTGTTCCTACCAATGTGCTCCATGTTGAATGCTTAAAGCGAAACAGTTTCGAAGACAGGTTTTGTAAGCTCACCTTTCCTTCACGACACCGGTGTCCACAACAAACTTGATGCCAGGGATAGTGATGGAGGTCTCCGCAATGTTGGTGGAAAATATCACCTTCCTCCAGCCCTGTTCAATCCAAATAACGAGGTTAGGCACGTGAGCAATAGAGCGATTTCGAGATGATCCCAGCAGCCAGAAAATGTTTGAGGAGAACATTCCTGAGCAATAGTTCAATGGGACACATCAACCGATGTCACTCCACATATATTTAGGGTGATAAATACCTCAAGTCGCTGGAGAAAACTAGGCACCTTATATAAACGTTTGATGTGCAACTCTTTTGAAACCCCTGTCACTGCACAGCATTAATGCGTAGAGATCAAAAGCATAAACAGGTCAAACGGGTCCTTTAAATTGTAAGAGATGAAACGATCTAAAAGCGTGCGGACTGAATACTGATCAATTCATGAAAGTGCACCTGCAGCAAAAGCGTCAACTACAGTAAAACAATTTACGGCTTCTTGGTTGGGGCTCCACATTAGTGATGCGAGAATCGCGTTTCGGGCGCGTATGTGGCAGATGTCGTAGGATTCAGACAAAAAAACTGGTGAGGCTTCTAGAAGTCTACTGAGGCAAGCGGGAAAGACTACCTTCGAGAAGAAAGAAGGATCAAGTTACCGGTGCCGCAGGCTGGAAAACCTTGAGCTGCATGCTCGACGGGAGTGCGGAGTACAAAGGCAGAGCCAGAATTTTTTGCTCATCTAAAAAAACGAAAAAGGCAAAGCTTGTAAACAAGCTTGGTCCGAGAGCAATGCACGCAATTGAACTACACGAAAGTTAAAAAAGTGAGTAATGGCCGTCGCCAAATACCTGGTGGAAGCTGTAGCCTCGTCTCCCTCGTTGCTTTGACCACCGACTCTATCTCCTCCTGGCCCGTGCAAAACACGAGGATGTCTCTGCAACGAGGACAGGCCTTCCTTCCTCATGATGCGAGGATGGCTAGTCTGCGCGTAGCTACACACCTCAAACTCTAGTTCCGCTCACTCTACTATATAAATATATGGACTTCAGCAGCAGGCATTGGCACAACGTGGAAAACAATGAACGATGGCATATGAAGATTACTGTCCTGTTTGTTGCCTTTTTTTTTTCTAGTAGTAGGTCTTTCGTGGCAAGGATTCTTGGAAAGGCAAGTGATACTCACCCCGGTTCTTGGTTTCTGTGCACTTGGAACACTGTGACTAAGGCAGAAAAAATGTAGTCATCTTGTTTCTTCACGGCGTACATCATCTGAAAGACGCACAGTCATCATTAAAACCCGATTCGTGCGGTCCAGAATATTAACGCAGAAAGCAAGAATGGTAAGGGCAAACTATCGTATCGAGTGCGGCAGGACCTCGTCTCGTCGGCATATGTAAAAAAGATTGCTAAAATACTAACCCAAAAAAATTTGACGTTTACAACTCCCTGTAATGACGAATTAGAGTGCACCTCTTGAGGAGGAGAAAGGGAGGATATGCCCCTCCTCCCCTCCCATTTAGCGGGAAATTTTCGCTACACTTCCCGCTAAAGTCAGCGGAAAAAATTCCCCACTAAGTTTAGCGGGGAAATTTTTTTGCTAAATTTGGCGAGGAAACTTTTTGCTGAACTTAGCTGGGAACTTTTTCCACTAAAATTAGCGGGGAATTTTTTCCGCTAATTTTAGAGGGGAAATTTTTCTGCCAAATTTAGCAGGAAATTTTTTCCGACAAATTTGTGGGAAATATTTTTGCTAAATTTAGCAGGGAATTTTTATCACTAAATATAGCGTAGAAATATTTTCCTCAATTTAGCGGAAAAAATTTTCTCACCCTCTTCCTCCTCCCTCGTGACGTCACTCGTGACCTTCGTGACGTCATTATGGGAAACGTTCCATAATGCATCGCGCAATTACGCCGACGGCGACAGCGACGCTGTCAGCCGTTTCCGACTTGAGCAGCAATGCCGCTCAAGCCGGAAACGGGCACCTAATAGCTGCGCTAAAAAGCATAGAAAAGTTTTGAATTGGGCAGCTGCCAGAAACCTGCACATACCTCTATCGGGTGCTGCCGTCCCTCCAATGTGTACACCGGTGCTCCACCAAAGTACTTTGAGAAGTGGTCGACGTCCATGGTGGCAGACATAACCACAATCTGCGTACATGTGCACAAGCATTACAAACATTTTACTCGTCGCCCATTCACTGGAATTGGACGAGCGTGTACGTAAACAACACTCCCTCCAAACGCTCTTCCCTCTTCTCCCTTCAACATGTGGACTTGAGCCATGCTCTCTTATCCGGGGAGTAGAAAAAAAGCTGAGAGAAAACGAGAGCTTCAACCTTAAGGGGAAGGTAGTCCATCCTACTTCGCTCCCTCTGCGCAGACTTGACAACACCAAACAGCACGTCCGTGTTGACCGTCCTTTCGTGGGCTTCGTCCAACACAATGACGCGGTACCTGCGAGACGAACGTCGTCAGACATCTTGCGCAGCTCAAACATTGTTTCCAAAACGAGAAGGCAGATTCCACATCAAGGGATAAGCCTTGGAAGCTTGCAGCAGACCTTACAGGTAGACTAAGTAAATGTTCAGCAATTCTGGACAGCTCTTTTCAGAAATCCATCTAGTAGCAGGCAAATGCGTACAAGCAGGTTTTTGCCCATCCCCACAACGTAGTTTCCAGTTGTCACTTCACGGCAATGGGATATTAAGGCTACTGTCATGCAGAATAAAATGCTGGCAGTGTGTTAGCAAGATCACTCACCTCTTCAGTAGCGGATCAAGTAAGGCCTCCCGCAGCAACATGCCATCTGTCAGATACTGTAAGCAAAGGAAACGATGAGGTAAGAATGAGTGCGAAGACATTTAGTAGCACTGCAAATCCATTCCGAATACTTGATGCTTGCACTACAGCTTGAGCAACAATTTCCCAGTTATTTCTTAGCTAATAAAGGGATTGGTCATACAATAGCCATTTCTTAGTGACAATCTGCTCAGTAGCAGAGATGGACTGCACCAATGAAGTACTATTAACAAATAAAGTGAACATTCACCTTGATCCTCGTAGCACTTGTGGTGGAGTCATCGAACCGAACGGAGTATCCAACCTGGAGGAAGTATTTGCAATGCAGGATTTAGGTATAGCACTGAGTGAATAGCCCTCACACTGATCTTTAAAGACAAGTTTGCCCACCAGTTCACCAGTCTCCACACCCATTTCCATGGCAACCCTGTTTGCCACCGTGATTGCAGCTACCCTCCTTGGCTGCAAAACATGGCGGATAAAAACAAAAATGGGTTTATTGATGGCACTACTTTCGAGACATTTGAAAGAATGAGACTCAACAAAAAGCTACCATTTACTCCCAAGACAAGGGATTAAAGGAAAAAAACATTTTTTTTAAACAGCTTAGATGGACAAAGAATGTTATAAACCGAATTTACAACGAAGAAAGAAAATTTTTAGAGCTATATTTACGGTGCAAAACGAATTTGTAGTTGGCGCCCGCGGGAGCCATCGCTGGTCACATGGTAGACCTGTGCGCCGCCGCTCTGCGTCGCCACCGCCGCAAAGTCACGCCGCCGCCGCACGCTGAGCGTTGTGCGCCGCCGCTTCAACGCGTTTTTCCACATCGCCATCGCCGTCGCCGCCGCCGCCGCCGAGCAAATTTGTGTGCTTCGCGGCACCGCCGCCGTCATCTGACCGGCGCGCAGGTCTATCACGTCTGCTTGCGCTTTTTCAGGAGTTTCCTTTGGGCTCTAAAAGTTACTTATTAATCTTTGTTTTTTGTTGCACTTCAAACAAAGATGAATAAGTTACTTTTAGAGGCCATAGGAAACTTCCAAAAGAGCGCAAGTACCACGTGACAAATAGGGGCCAGTCACGTGATAAATATGGGCCACTTTTCCACGGCGCCCGTGAGCGCCAACTACAAATTCGTATAGCGCCGTAAATATAACTCTAAAAAATGTTATTTTTCGTTGTAAATTTGTTTTATGACTTCCTTTGCCCAACCCGGCTGCTTAAAAAAAAGATTTTTTCCTTTGCATGTGTCCTTTAAGTTGCTACTATGTTTCACCTTTAATCTGCTCTCAATTGTACAAAGCTGAGCAAAGTGTGAACCCAACGTGGTGGGGCTACACCCTAAAAAATTTCTTTGTGCTATTTCTGCTACTAAAATTTCTAATGATCCTCCCATTTTGGAGCTACAAAGCTACAAAATTTTGCTGAAGAGGATGCGAGAGAGAAAATTTAATGAGGAGATTACATGACACAGATTCGCTACACTACTTCGTAAATCTCGAGCTAAGAAAAATATGTTGGACTGTTCGCGAAAACAGGCAGCTCACCTGGGTGATTCCAATCGCTCCCCTTTTAGTGAAACCAGCTTCATGAAGGTACTGAAAGAGCAAAAAAAAAGGGGATGCAGTCTAAATTAGAGGATGATTCTTGTTAGAGGCAGCCTGAGCACTTGAAAACAATGACAAAATGCAAGGCAAGCCCATTCCAAGGGGTGATCCCATAGAAAGGCAAACCCACGTCATTCCAAACAGAAAGAATTTAGGATGCCTTAATGAGATTGTAATTAAAGTCTCAAAGCGTTGAAGACCCTAAACCAACTAAGACTGCAATCTCAACTATACAATTGGTGACGATTTGAGCTGCTCTAATAGGGAAGGATAGTGGAGGGTTTCAATGCTTTGCACGACCATGGGAGAAAGATTAAGGGGGCTTGTTCATTGTTCAGTTTCAAGAGGCAGGGGAGAATGCAGCAAAATTTATCCATGCACGAGTCCCAGTGTGCATAAGATACACCATCAAGAAAAATTGCTGCTTGCTATGTGTACCGTAATATACTGCAAAAGCGCCCACTTTGTTCAAGCGCCCAATATTACCGTATTCCAAACTGGAGAATTTTGCAAATTATACGTCAAGCGCTTGATTTGTCCGGACAAGCGTCCACGTCTAAATTAATCCAATTTTCAGGGAAAGTGGAGTGGGTGCTCCCCCAGTATTTTACGGTAGGGGTTGATTTTTAACTAATTTTACCGCTGGATTTAATTCATTCTTTCTTCATATAAAGTAACTGCAGGATGCATCCTTGGAAGCTGTCTAGATGAACTCACACCCCTCTTTTCCCCCAAGAAAGAAAGATGGAAAGGACGATGGAATGGCCCATGCATTGCTTTGACTGCAGTAGCCAGCAGCACTAATGAATGAGCTCACAATGCTATGTGACCATGTTGTCCTGTCACAATGAATGGCATCTACACAAGATTTGAAGAGGACTAGCCTCTCAAAACTAAACTCTACAAGGACAGTTCCAAATGCAAAAGTATACATGGCTTGCATTGATGTCAGATCAGTCGCCATTACTCCGTACCATGCTCCTGTGCCCGTACCTTCAGCAGCCTACATTTTGCACCGTCGAATTTGTTCTTCTCAGCAAGGCCTGCCGAGAAGAACAAATTGGTTGTACAAAATGTATGCTGCAGAAGGTATGGCCGCATGTGCATGGTACGGAGCAATGGCGGCTGGTGCGGTGCCATATGACATCACGTGCAAGGCATGTAAGAATGCAATGCTTTACCTGAGGTATCTGAGTGGTCTTGCCGCATGCTGTCTCCCCGATCAGAATAATGCAGTCCTTCTGTCTGATAGTCCTCACCAGTTCTTTGCGCACCGGGAAGATTGGCAGTGCCTTGCGCTCCCTCAGTAGCCGAACCCTGTTCACATCCAGCAGTTTATCATTTCTCACCACTGTACCGCCGGTACAGCTCTCGTTCGTCAAAGAAGCAGCGGCAGCCGCAGAGATTGCTTTCGGGTTCGGCCCAACCCTGGAGTTGGTTATGGGCTGTGTGCCGCCAACATCTGCAGCAGCCTTTTTTTTATGAAGCCTGCGGTGCTGCACAATATCTGTACCAGGACCAACACTGTCTGCAGTTTCAAGCCTGGCTTTCTTTGGGGCAGTCCCTTGGCCATCCTGGTCGGCTAGGGACAGAGTAGCTTTCTGCTTCCGGTTCCTCTTCCGCTTTTTCTTCTCCGGGGTCTGACTGACTGTCATGGTGGATGGCGCAGATACGCTACTCTGTCGGCCTTGCTCAGAGCCGACCACGACTCGCTTCTTTTTCTTGGCTTTCGCAGCGACTCCCGTCGGACGTGGCGCATCAGACATTATCTCCGCGAGTCTGCATCGTCAGCGCCACGCTTGACTCTATCTGCGTGGAAGAGGAGCGTGTCGAGTTTGAGGTTAGCAGCCCAAGCGTGTAGCGTTGAACTTGCGGATCCTGCGAGCCCGCTGCGATGAAGCTGACAGACGTATCTTGAAATTAAATTAAATTTCGTACGAACGCGACTCTCTCGAAAATTTAGAGGGTATAAAACTGCTACAGAAAAGTCAAAATTCTTTTTATTTACTAGTAGATGCGTGTCCGCGTAACCTAGCCAGCTTGGGTATGTTGCAGCTTGATACGCAACACGTGGATAATGAACTGAACAGATGTATCTATTTTTTCTATAGTAATCACTATCAATATTTGGTATTTAGAAAATTTGGATGCTTTCTACATTATACCTACACTAACAGTGGGCCTAACGTCGCTGTGATCGCAGAAGTAAATTTTCTTCGGACACTTCCTGAAAGGACCACCGACAAAAAAGAGACCGTTGCTACTGGTGTAATCAAACGACGACTGCGTAACAGCAACTAGGACAATAACGAAATGTGCGTTCGTGAATGTTCATGCGGTTATTGTGAGACGATAAATGTCGACCGAGCTCTACCTTTTTTCCGTGGAACGATGCTGAACAACATTGTTTGGCGAGATCGAAATACGTCGTGCTGCTGACTTTTGACTGGAGGCTGACATGTTTGGAACGTGACGCTGGTCACGTGGACAAACTTGGGAGCCCGTAGCGCCACTCTGTGGCGCCACTCTTCTGCTGTGGGCCGTGTTCCAAATGGATCCGAGTTACTCCGGCGTGCTCCGGCGGAACATATCACGTGACAGCACATATTGAAAAACGCTGGACGCGGGTAGGTTCTAGAACGCCAAGGGTACAAAACCTTTACCCTGGAGTAAGATCGAGTAAATTTTGGAACACGGCCGTGGTGTTCGTGGTGTTGCTCTTTCTTATATTTGTGCTGTATTTTTGCGAAAAAAAAAAGCCAAATAAATAGGTGAAAACAAACAAAACATTGAAGTGTGCCTTCGTCATTCTTTTCTACACTTCAACGCAATTTGGTCGAATTTTGTGATTTCAAGTTTTTCCGCGTGGAAAAGTTGACACTCAAGAACTCAAGAACGCTTGTTTTGTTGTTTTCAGTTTTCGGTGCAACGTTGATTTCGGCCCACCGCATGCCACCGCCAGCTGTGTTGATGTTCCACCCGGCCTACTTTCGAGCTAGTAATGCTAGTAACACCATAACACTTTCTACGTTTATTTGTTTAAATGGCTTTCTCGTAGCATGGAGGAGCACCGCGGCAACTGAGAATGTTGGCAACTTTTAAACGTTGTGCCGGTGTTTCCCCATTCACACGTTTCTTCCTCAGGCGTCGGTGCAGGATGTCTTCAGGGGGCAACACGGCAGGAATCATCGTAATCGGGGACGAGATCCTCCGCGGCGACATTGCGGACACCAACGTGTTCCACATCTGCTCGCGACTGCGCGCCTTGGGCATCAGGGTGGAACGGGTGTCCATCATCCCCGACATCGTGCCGGTCATTGCCGAGGAGGTCAAGAAGTTCTCGGACGCGTACCGGTATGTCTTTACGTCCGGCGGCGTTGGGCCTACCCACGACGACGTCACCTACGAGAGCGTCGCTCGGGCTTTCGGCGAAGAGTTGTTCGTACACCCCGGCGTCCTAGAACTCTGCCTGAGCTTCTACGGCCCGAAAGCCGTCGACAACGGCGCTGTCTGTAAGTTCGCCACCATACCAAAGTCATCCAAGGTACTTTTCGGTACCATACAAAGGCCCGGCAGGGTTATTCGGCTACCTCTGGTCTGCACTAAAAATGTCTACATGTTACCCGGAGTACCGAAAGCCCTAGAAGCCCTGTTCCCGCTCTTTCTGAACGAGTGCACGGAGAACGGTCACACCGCGATGACCATTGCGGAATTGTTCGTCAATTCCGATGAAGTTAGCATAACGGCCCTTTTGAACGAGGCCGCGGAGCAGTTTAAGGACAAGGTCAAGATCGGCTCCTATCCTTCCCTGGACAACAACTATTACAGGGTGCGTCTTGTGCTCGAGGGGGACAGTGAGGATGACGTGGTGGGTGCAAAGAACTTTCTTATTCAGAATCTCCCTGCAAATACCGTCATCAGCTTCGACCGCTACCCGCTGAACAACGCCTGGGAGAAGGTCTGTGCCCTTGCAAACAAGATGCCGCACGTAGCGTCTGCCATCAAGATCATCGAAAAAGCAATTGACCAATACGGCGTGGAAGGCATCTGTGTCGGGTTCAGTGGTGGCAAGGACTGTACCGTCCTCCTCCACATGGTGTATGCAGTTCTTCAGAGGAAATGTGCCGAACAAGACAAGCCCAAAATCCAGTGCTTGTTCATGTGCCGGGAAAACATGTGGCCAGACACCATATCATTCATTCAAAAGAGCGCCAAGATCTACGACTGCGACTTGCAGACATTATCCTGCACGTGCTACAAGGACGCCGTGCGGGAGTACCTTCGCTTAAAGCCCAACGTGAAAGCGTTCCTTTTGGGGAACAGGTCAACAGACCCCGGTGGGGACAAGCTGAAGCCGTTCATTCCAACAGACCAGGGTTGGCCACCAGCGATGCGTGTCTTTCCGGTTCTGGACTGGGGATACAAGGATGTGTGGAAGTTCATCCGCGACCTCAGCATTCCATACTGTGCACTGTATGACCAAGGTTATTCGTCCATAGGAGAGAACGAAGCTCCGAACGAAGTGCTCATATACTGGGACAGTAGAGGAGCACGCAGGTTCAAGCCGGCCTACATGCTCGAAGACAGCAAGCTTGAGCGCAGTGGCCGAAAGTGATCCTTGCAGGTGAACTTGCTTGCCTACAGAGATTCCAGAGGTGGGACATACCTTGTAATATAAGATCATTTATTTGCTCAAGGAGACAGATTCAGTTATTTTAGTGACATGTTTTCATTGATTTTTTTTGTTTGTTAGAATTTTAGATTTCAGGTTATTGGTCTTGGCAATATTGTTTTTGTTATGTAGTGCACCATGACCGTAAGTGCTTACATCTTTTTTTAGAATTTTCAGTGCCTGGAAACTTGATGGCAATTGATATGGGTTAATTCTTGAATGATGGAGTGTTCTATATTTATGACACACAGGCCACCTATGCAAACTTTTTATTTAACCTAAACTTCGCCTTGCTGACGTGGATGTAAAATGGTGCACCTGCACATTCAAATCTCTAACTATTGCTGTAACAATGAAACAGTTACTTGCCCGCTTTTGGTTTTTTAAAGCCAAGAGGAGACAACCCTCCGTCTAGACACCCTCTTAGAACAATGGAACTGTAATTTTATTGTGTGTGAAACAATTCAAGAGGTCAGCATACGATGTAGCTTACCTTATTAATCACATGCACAGTGTGAAGTTTTGGTCTTGTAAGGTTGTGTGTCAAGGTCATGAGGTGTCCGAGGGCAGAGATTTTCCACAGCTTTTCTCTCGTGCTACAAATATTACTCACAGTGTGCCTTCCTTTTTATTGAAAATCAGTCTTCTTTCTTGAAGTTGATCCAAGTGCCTTACCAACTGATAGTCTGGGACTTCTGATTGTTCTCTGAAAAATTTTGTATTTCAGTGATTCACATAGCTTTTCCAGCTCATGTCTGAAGCACCGTTTGTGGGCTAAGTAATTGCAATGGATTAGGGAGCACCCTGGGTTTCACTCTGTATTTGTCATGAATTAATTGTACTTTGTACACATCAAGTATGATTTCAACATTTCTGTTGAATTGTTTAGTATTAGACTCGTAAAAACAATAGTGATTTGTCCCCCTCTGCAATCTAGCATTCCAGACACATGCTTGATCTGTTAAATTTAACCATTCTTCTGTCGTACAGTTGAACATGGAGACGATTCTTCATGGACTCGGTACCCGGTGCTTGCAGTTCTGTAACAACAAGAGCGTAGTATTTATGTATGGCTTGTCCTGAGTTATCGGATGCTAGTATTTACAGAAGGCACTGGAACTGTGACCTCCCCTTTATATTTACAAAGCCATTTTTATTTGTGGCATATTTGTGGCCAAGTTGTGATCATCTCGCTTGGGGCAAGTTTTTGTGTTCCACTCACCGAAAGCATCTTGTCAACATCCCTGGCATCGTACATGACGTTTTCATTGATGCGATCTGAGAAGCACTGCATTAGGAAGTGGTGCTTGTCTTCCTGTAATGTTTGGAAATCAAAAACATTTGTTTTTCTCCCTATCATCAAAATATGAACCGATTTTATTGAATTCCCTGCTTTCAGTGGGCTTTGTCATCGCCCTTCTCCTGACCGTTTTAGTCATAGTCAACATTGTCTCAGGAAGGCTTGTGTACCTTATTAAGGCTTCCAGGGACCTTTGAAAATTGGGGTTGTGGTTCAGAAATATTAGAAACACAAATTAGTTTGGCAATTTATGCGTGGCACATCAGCCTTGCATTTAAAAGAAAATTGCTACCACAAGCCCATCATTCCTTGGACTGGTGATGGTGCCAGAAACAACCAAGGAAATTGGTTCGTGACCCACTGTTTTGGGCTCATTTTATAGTGGGTCTGTCTTTATTTGCATTTTATGGAGCATGGATAAAAAGTTTGATAAGTGTATACTTGCCTCCGTGTGTTGGCAGAAAAATAAGAAGGCTTCCTCCCAATTTTGGATGTCAATTCTGTCGAAGCAGTAGTTGGCGTCCTTTTCGATCTGGAAAGCACCGACGGCCGATTGTGAGTAAAATCCCAAAGGACCGGCCCTCCCTCAAAAGATCATCATCGATCCAATTTTTCTGTCGTGGGGTTTAAAATGCTGAAACGTTGGCTACCCTGCTGGAGTGCCTCAATGTCCTTCCGTTTAGGGTGATGTCCTTCTTGGTCGTCAACCTTAATGGAAAAATTAAAAAAAAAAATATTCTGGAAACTTTCGTTGTAAAGCAGTCTCCCCCTCAAACGTCATCACTAGTGGATCCGCGTAGCACCGCTTAGCTTGGGGCGGGTCGGGGCTCCACTAACAATGACGTCATGCTCGGGCCTTGTGTTTCAAGTGGAATTGTTGATCAGTGGCAGCGGGTAACAGCGAATGGCCAAACAGATGTATTACACCTCTTGAAATTTTGCTCTTAATTTCGGCTTTTGCTAAACTCAAACTGTCTAATCAACTTTTTTTTTTTTTTTTGCAGTTCCGCGTTTTTATAGATTTTTATCAGCTAATCTTCTAACCTCCTCTTTGTGAATGTACGTAATCTGCGCCGTATCGCTTACATTCGAGTTTGTAACGGGTTCCCGCGTGTTTATCGCGAGGTAAAATGCGAATTAGCCGTGTCCACGACCTGCGGTATCAGCCTCCCATCACCCGTGTCATCGTAGCGGGCGCCGGCGTGTTTATAGTTTATTTTAGATAAAACATTTGCTGTTATCCCCAAAGATCGCCCAGCCGATAATTTTCGTCATGGTCATTGCTGGGCTTTCATTCGAGTGCGTTAAACTGTTTTACTATAATAATGTTTAGTGGTGTGCGAATATTCGAATTTCCGAATACTAGTTTCGAATAATATACTATTCGATATTCGCTTCGAGGTGAACTGCGATATTCATACTTTTCAAAGTGTTGATCGCGGCGGGTTAGCCTCGTTGAGTGCGCTTCTCACTGAGCACTTGTGAACTGCAAGGAAGCAATACCCACGGAGGTCGATGGGTTCCGCGAGTGTTGCTTCCCCGTAATGTACAGAAGCTCGGTGAGAAGCGCACTCAACGGGGCTAGCTCGGCGGATATTGCTTCTCCGCAGTGCACAAGTGCTCGGCGAGAAGCACACTTAACGGGGCTAACCCGCCGCAATTAAGCAATAGTATGTTTTACAAGATCGTTTCGTTAACGATACTCCGCCGCCGCCTTTGCGCATGCAGTTATTGGGGGTATCGAAGGTGTCGGGACGATCTATTAAAACTTATGTTAGGCAGCGATGTCTTGACAGCCCGCGTTCATTATTCGCGCTTTCGTTTTTTGGTCAAATTTGAAATAGAAGAAAGAATATTTGCATATAGCAAGCAGATTTATAAATCCGCTCGATTAGGACAGCTGTGACAAGTCGTTTACATGCCACAGTTCATATAGTTAAAGCACTGCATATCCGCGGATATGCGCAGTATACTGGCTGATACGGATAAAAATGAACCAGATTTGGCGGATCGTATGCGGACGCCAGGGGCTGCGTATGTGGATCGGATGCGGATGTCCGCGGGTCCGGATCTACGTTTTTGCCGAGGTGGTCCATAAACGTGTGCGACCGTACAGTGTTTAGACTGATTAGGTGAGTGATAGTACGTCATCGAATGTATTGCGGGAGCAAACTACTCTCTTAAATAAAAGATACCGATCGGGGAGTAAATTGTTCTTCACGTGAAAAAAGATTTGATTATCATCAAAAATCGTTTTAGAACGTTCTATCTCACCAAAAATGCTGTCCCTAGAAAAAGTAAGGAATGCAGGAGCTTTAATCGTCCCGGGAAAGCGCGTTCTTGTTCGGCAGGGAACGAGCGGAAAATGTTCTTTGGGCAAAGAACACCCAAAACGTACAAGCCACAAGAAAGTAGAAGCAGCCTGCAAGTGGCTTTCTCAGATCGAGGAGACTGAATTCGATCTCTTGGAGCCTTGCGCCTGCACGAGTTTCCGCACCTGATTCTTATAGCGCAGTTCGTGCATGCCACCCCAGCAACAGGGGGAGACCTTTCATTAGCGGGTGTTAATTGAAGAGAGGCGAACCAGTCTGAATCCGTCCATGTTATCGATATTCTGTTTATTCTACACAGCAACCTCGACAAGTGGAACGTTGCGTGTGTGTGCGATTTCTTTTTCTCGACTTGGCACCGAGTTGTTTTTGGGTATACGGTTACAAGCATGCGGTTGAGGGTTCATGTTTAAAACTGGAACCTTCCTCTCACACTTTTTAATTATTTATTATTTGGCCTAAATAAAATGGCCCCAATGTTATTAGTCTGGCATTTGTTGATTTTCATGTTTATAATGCTTGAAGTGGGTTTCAATGAAGCAAAAAGAAAAAAAAAAGATATTAAAATTCCCTTCGTTTTTGAGCGCATCTTCTGGACAGAGTGTCAGTGTCACGGATTCTCAAGACGATCTCATAACTGCGATCGTCTTTCCAGCGATGCGAAGTGTCCCTGAAAGGATGATCGCTTATTTTATAAATACGATAAAACAGAACACGACAAAATGACTTTCACCGTATTCAGACACCTAGAGTTCGTTGTACAAAGGTAAGCAGACAGCT
The DNA here is from genome assembly GCA_013358835.2 of Ixodes persulcatus. NCBI lineage: Eukaryota > Metazoa > Arthropoda > Arachnida > Ixodida > Ixodidae > Ixodes > Ixodes persulcatus. The sequence goes on along the minus strand of JABSTQ010002499.1, from coordinate 21,709 downwards.
TATAAAATACCATCCATATATATATATATATATATATTTTTTTTTATGTTTGATTTTATTATGTAGAATGAATGCGCTGATACGCGTTCATTTTACGTGGCATCCGGTTTCGAATTTTTCGGATGCGGTTCGGATGCGGATACAAAGTCTGTGGATACAATTATTTAAGGACATTTTCGGATGCGGATACGAAATCTGCCGATGCGGATCGGATGCGGATGATCAGACGTTTATTCGCGAAGGGCTCTACATATAGGTATATTAAAATTAACTGAACTTAGAAGTGGGCAAGTTGAAGGCTGGTAATAACCTTCACGAGTTCAGCTAAATTTTCCTTTAAGCGTTGTGCACATTAGTTAAAGATTGCGAAACTTATCGATATATGATTCGGAAATATTAGGCCAAAACCACTATTCCGTTCACTCAATCCACTATTCGCACATGACTAATAATGTTTCTTTTTCTTTTCTTTTTTTGCTTTATGCTTATTTAGTAGTTTAACCAATGAAAAAATCACCCCTCTGTTGAAGGGGAATGGAGGCGAGGGCACCCTCCTTACCTCCCTTCCCCGTCCTGTGTGGACGCTTTCGATCAATAAATACCAATTCCAAATTGACTCTTTCTTATGCGTTGTACAAATTAGAAGGATAATTTTAATTCACTCGTGTGTGTATGTCTTTTTACGTGGGACTACGTCTTTCTCCGCACCAGGAAGAGTGTGCAAAGTTGGGAAGTCGATGTCACGAAAACTTGGTCATGAAGTGACGCCACGCACGTCAAAATAAATTTAAAATTATTTTAAACGCATAAAAAAACGAAAAACCCTGCGAGTATTTATGCGTGACGACGCACTCACATCGCGGTACACCAATGACGCGGCGAACATGCTGTCGCGTCCGCCACGGAGGCCGGCTCCTTTCACCCGTGTTTTTTTTTTTTTTTTTTTTTTCCGAGAAAAATCTTCGTATGGTGTGTTGGAAAGGGTCCAATAGCGCGCCCATGGGGCTCTAAACTCTTCGTCAAACACAAAGTTTGGGCCGAAGGTTTGCGGAGCGCGCGGATTGGACGTCGGCGAAAAAAGCGTGAAGTCATCATCGTGATAGGCCAATCGGTGCGCTCCTTCAACTTCGGCCCCAACTTTGTGTTGGACGAGTTTAGGGCGCCAGGAGCCCTAAACTCGTGAAACACAAAGTTTGGGCCGAAGGTTTGCGGAGCGCGCGGATTGGACGTCGGCGAAAAAAAGCGTGAAGTCATCATCGTGATAGGCCAATCGGTGCGCTCCTTCAACTTCGGCCCCAACTTTGTGTTGGACGAGTTTAGGGCGCCAGGAGCCCTAAACTCGTGAAACACAAAGTTTGGGCCGAAGGTTTGCGGAGCGTGCGGATTGGACGTCGGCGAAAAAAGCGTGAAGTCATCATCGTGACAGGCCAATCGGTGCGCTCCTTCAACTTCGGCCCCAACTTTGTGTTTGACGAGTTTAGGGTGCCAGGAGCCCTAAACTCGTGAAACACAAAGTTTGGGCCGAAGGTTTGCGGAGCGCGCGGATTGGACGTCGGCGAAAAAAGCGTGAACTCATCATCGTGATAGGCCAATCGGTGCGCTCCTTCAACTTCGGCCCCAACTTTGTGCTTGACGAGAGTTTAGGGCGCCAGGAGCCCTAAACTCGTGAAACACATAGTTTGGGCCGAAGGTATGCGGAGCGCGCGGATTGGACGTCGGCGAAAAAAAGCGTGAAGTCATCATCGTGATAGGCCAATCGGTGCGCTCCTTCAACTTCGGCCCCAACTTTGTGTTTGACGAGTTTAGAGGCCCAGGATTTCCCCGGCGACTTACTTCGCACGCAATTTCGCATATACAACTCTGAGATGACGGCGCGGAGGCTGCAAAATTGCTGCTACGGGACTCCGAGCCACGGACATTCACTTTTTGCGCACCCGCCATCGTCATGCGGCACGAGTCCTTGGACGTACAGAGCGCGACACTGTTAGCGCGAACAAGCGATCGCCGGTTTTTCCCGTTTTTCTCTTTAAAACCAAGGGATGTCATCCAAGTTATTATTGCCACGAAAAGAGCTTATTTAGTTCTATATTGTAAGCGATAAAATTTCGTGCTCGCTAATATTATTTAGAAGTAAAATGCGAAAATGCGCCGATGTCGTGTTCGCGCTAACAGTGTCGCGATGTGTACCTCAAGCTGCCACAAACGAGTGGACAGACACGACCTCTCTTATATCACCCCCCCCCCCCCCCCCCTCTGATTTTCTAATTTCTTGTGCCACCCACACGCAGTTCTACGGAAATTAATGCAGCATAGTACACCTTTGTACCAACCATTTTTTTTAACAAACTTCTGTAAATTGCGGCCTACGGCCGTTGCGGTTTATGCGCGAGATAATTACGCATACATTTTCTGGGTATGGCTTGCTAAACACAGCGAAACCTTGGGAGACGAGTAATTAACGAGTACACGGAAACTTATGACGCGAAGGCCCAGCCTCGGGACCTTGGGCTTACCCCGTACTCCATGAGGTATTCCACGCATGCCAAGTACCAAATTCTCCGAGTGAAGTTCTTTGTAGCTGCTGCGAAATAAAGCGATGTACGTTTATTAAAACGGGATTATTCTGAAGACGGTGAAGGCTGGCAATTATGATTCCATAGGCGTCGTAACTTTTCAGGAAATTTGGGGGGGGGGGGGGGGGGGGGACGTCGAATTTGAGCCCCCCCCCCCCCCCTCCCCCTGTTCCGACGCCACTGTATGATACGCTATAATCTGAAACTAAAATGACCGTGGGCTACTCCGGTCAAGAAGTTTGCGCCATGAGATACACGAACAACGAAACGTCTCGTGGGTTGAATGACGCGTTAACTGACAGAGCGGTGGAAGCTACGTGCTGGTGGAGCTCATACGTTGCTCTTTTGCCACGTAGTTTCGCCCATAGCAACAATTGGATCCTTCTCTTCAAGCGTTGAGGAGTAGCTCAAGGCCTCTATAATAGTATGGCCAATATCTATTGGCACGTTCCCGAAGCGCGCAATTATACACCTTTCCCACAAGCGCGCAGCCATCTTGAATATCGTCACTTCTGGTATGCGGTAAAACATCTTTTTGATCTCTCCCCGAAGCTAGAAGGTGTTTACGAAAAATGCGTGATTGTCACACATTCCTGATTTGCCTCAGCTATATTTTCTCGCATATTCCAGGTTCAAACGTTTTATTATTTTTTCGCCCCGCATACCAGATATGGAACCCACGTGACTGAGAACGACAGGAAACAGAAAAGGTCTATACTACACGACCCCATTGTTCAGCATATTACGCGCATTGTTCTTTTAGTTTCGAATGAATTGATAAATAAATAAATACTCCAAGCTGATATTGGGCATAAGAACGTTTAGCGGCTTCCCAAGGAAGGGACAACTTCTGTCAAGTGGACGAACATAGTAATCGCATCCAGCTCCTCCGCAATCTATACTTCAGCTGCGATTTCACAATCGAAGCCAGAACAGTAAAATGTTTGTGCCGCTTATGCGAACTACAGTTACATTAGGGAGTTTTAGTAGACCGTTTCCACAGCCCGCTAAGCACCCGCATAGCGCTCTGTTAAGAATGGAACCTTCGGCAACCTTCTTCCGAGTTTCAACGCTGCGGAAACGAGTCCCAAAACGAGTCCCGACGTGTTCAGGACTGACGCCCACCTGTCGAAGGCTGCCCAAAACGTGTCTCAACGCGTCCGTGACGTCAACGGGACGTGTGTGTGTGTGCGTGTGGGTTCGTGCGCTCCGGAAGGGGAGAGAGGCCTGGCCTAACTGCGGAGAACCTTGGCTATGACTCATTTCTGACTACGTCGCGACGGACCCAGCTGCAAAGCACGTGGCTGTCGCACCTGCTGCCCTGGCGGAGAGAGAGGGAGAAAACGGACCCCTATATAAGGCGGGGCGTGAGAGCTCCATTTGTTCTCTTGGATTTGACGACTGTATCGCTACCATGTAATTAAACCGTTCGTTACGTTACCAATTCTCCCACCTCCACGGGACCCCTGGGTTCTTCACTTCGGGGAATGGTCGTCGTCACGAGCCAGGAAGCTCCCGGACGTGCGGCATAAACCCCGCCTCGAACAACTGGTTGGCAGCGGTTGGGATCGGACCATGCGACATCGTGCTACATCTGCGGGTGAGCGTTTGGACTTTGCTTTGGGATTCGCCAGGCTTCAGATTATGGGTAATTAATTTTGAACTGCTGGGAATCCTTAGTGTTTGACTCGTGCGCTAGGTTGGTGTACAACCTCGCGACAAGTTTTAGAACAAAGCCAAAGCTAAAAAGCAGCGATCATGGATCTGATGAGGTTACTGAGAACAGATTTACTCTGTTTATGTGAAGAATTGGGTGTGGAGGTGGAGCAAAAGATGAAGAAATCTGAGATCAGTAAAGCGATTTCAGAGAGCGCGGAAGCAGAGGAAATTAAAAATACGTGGGAACTGCTTCAGAACGCTAAGAGTGAAGCTGTAGCAAGAGAGGAGCGAGAACAGGCTGCAGCGAAAGAGGAACGAGCCAGAGGCAGCTGACGGGGAGCAAGCACTCCCAGAGTTGGAGGCAGAAAACCGGGATGAGAGGGACCAGGTTGTAGAACAGCCTGACCTCGTAGCACTAGAAAGCGTACGCCGTCCCAACGCGCCGGCGAAAAAGGCGGAGGAAGAGGGGATCAGTGAAAGATCTCTCGTAGCTCCGGCGTCGCGTAACTTTGGTCCTCTGCTACGAGTAGACAGAGTGTCTTTGACAGTCGAGCAGAAGAGCGACCCTAGTGTGTCAGGGTTTCGCGCTACAGCTCAGGAGATTGCTAGGACCAATGTGACGGGGCATGAAAAAGGCGGATTGTTTTATCGGCGCTATAAGGACCGCATTTTCACGTCTAGAAATCACGTGAAAATCGATCACTATGACTTCAGCGTAAGAAAAAGGAAAGGCAAATTTAACGGCAATGCCGATGGGTTGAGCAGATTTTTCTGACATCACGAAAAATCGTAGGGATGATCTCAGAGGTCTTCGTCATCCACGGGAATGAGGATCTAAGTGGGGGCACTTCGTTGAAACCCCAAAATGACCTCACAAATTGCGAAGAGTTTTTGTCTTTTGTATTTTGTTCTTAGTGACCTCGTTGGAAAAATGAGTTTTTTTGGCGACAGGGGGTCTCGATACCCGGAATTGTACCAAATTTTGGTAATCCGTAATCCAGTCTGGCGGGTCTTTGCCGAATTCCGAGCGTTTGACTGCGGTGTGGCGTGGTGTTGTGGGGGACGTTTCCGCTGATGCCTCCGTTGAGAGGTTTGGGAGTTTGTTTGGTGCTTGCAGCGTCTTCTCAAGGCCTACTCCAAGCCCACCTCTTCAGGCCAGCGATTGTAACACCGGCCATTCGAGGTTTCCCTGGCCCCGGAGGGGCTGTTAAGAATGGAACCTTCGGCAACCTTCTTCCGAGTTTCAACGCTGCGGAAACGAGTCCCAAAACGAGTCCCGACGTGTTCAGGACTGACGCCCACCTGTCGAAGGCTGCCCAAAACGTGTCTCAACGCGTCCGTGACGTCAACGGGACGTGTGTGTGTGTGCGTGTGGGTTCGTGCGCTCCGGAAGGGGAGAGAGGCCTGGCCTAACTGCGGAGAACCTTGGCTATGACTCATTTCTGACTACGTCGCGACGGACCCAGCTGCAAAGCACGTGGCTGTCGCACCTGCTGCCCTGGCGGAGAGAGAGGGAGAAAACGGACCCCTATATAAGGCGGGGCGTGAGAGCTCCATTTGTTCTCTTGGATTTGACGACTGTATCGCTACCATGTAATTAAACCGTTCGTTACGTTACCAATTCTCCCACCTCCACGGGACCCCTGGGTTCTTCACTTCGGGGAATGGTCGTCGTCACGAGCCAGGAAGCTCCCGGACGTGCGGCATAAACCCCACCCCGCCTCGAACAGCTCCGTAATCCGCCACAAGACCTTGAACTCTGCGGACAATGCTGGCGGCGCGCATGCGCAGCTGCGGTGTTTTCTGTACGGATTCCGTACCGGAGGAGAAAAGCGATCTACTACAACTCCCTATGATCTCTGCTATAAGTAGTACTTTGCATATTTTGTGTCGCCTACTTGACCCAAACACTACACTGAACTGTTTTAAAAAGAGAGATTAACTTCATTCTTTATAAAACAACTCAATAAATTAATATGCCGAACGTTTGTAACAAAATAATTTTACCGTGTATTTTTTTTCCCCCTACGTGTTTAATATGGATCGATACAAGCAATCGAACCCTCCAAAATCTAAAGTGCGATCCCGCAAAATTCACCTAGAAGTATTTTCTTTTCAGTTTTGCGCTAGGAACAATTTTGTCCATGACCATCTTGTCCAGATCCCGTCTCGCGCACAGGAGCAAGTCTTATGGCGGTGTAATCGCAAACCAGCTCGTTCCGTTTAATCATGGCAAGAAAACCTCGACATTGCATGCAGGTAATGAAAAGACAACACAGGTGCACCTGAAGTCTCAATAGGACTTCACGATGTGTGTCGTCCTTTCGTTGACTGCAATCTTGAGACTTTTTTTTTTTTTTAAGCACATGCAAGGGCGAGATGAGTCTTGAACTTTTGACCAGGACTACGCCGCCATTTTATCGTCCTCTATTCCTTTTTGATTCGATGTGATCGTGCGCTCCAGGAATTGCGTGGCCATTAGTTTGCGCTAGCTATATATATATATATATATATATATATAGGTGAAATAAGGTAAATATAAAAACAATGGACTGGGAAAAGTTAATAAGTCGAAGATGCGTACTGTCGGAGTTACTAATTCGAAGTTTATTACGACGTTTCGAGCGGGATCGATCGAAACGTCGTAATAAACTTCGAATTAGTGACTCCGACAGTACGCATCTTTGACTTAATATATATATATATATATATATATATATATATATATATATATATATATATATATATTTATATATATATATACACACACGGTGAGAGGGTACAACGGGCCGGGTGGACGTAAAACGGAAGTTGAGGAGTTCCAGGAGGGCCTTTACTTTACCAACGTTTCAAGCGGGGACCGCTTTTCTTCAGGGTATGATGGCAAGGAGGCATTTGCCATCGTGCACCCTGAAGAAAAGCGGTCCCCGCTTGAAACGTTGGTAAAGTAAAGGCCCTCCTGGAACTCCTCAACTTTCGTTATATATATATATATATATATATATATATATATATAACGAAAGTTGAGGAGTTCCAGGAGGCCTTTACTTTATATATATATATATATATATATAAACAAACATATGCAGATGAATGAACCGTACTTAATCTAATGAATCAAAGAATCAAAGTTTTCAGGAACCCGCCGAAAGCCAAAAATTGGCGGAGCCAGGATTTGAACTCTGGGCCTCCCAATGTCCGGTCGGGTGTGCTAACCTCTACACCACTCCTTTTTTTTTTTTTTTTTCTTTATTTCCTGTTAAGACAAAATGAAAAAGCACACAGTCATTTACACACGTACAATTTGTTTAAGAGGGAATCAGCCACTTGGCGGCGATTGCCAGCGCATCAAAATCTTTTTAAACATACTAACTCATCTAGTATTGGCAACCAATCAGGGGGTTCAGGGAGTGCACGGTATACCACGCGAATATATGCCACACTTTCAATGAAATTTTCTCTTACTGTTTTGGTATTCACATCAGCATTATTAACACTCGTTCTTGTCCTCCACAGACTGTGGAGGCCGAGGAGCATGAACATATCGTAGGGGACTCCCCCCTCGTTTTCCAGGGGCAAAAAGCGGATGCCGTGCGCAGTTAAAGGTAGATCCTTCTTCAGCGTGCGCTGAAGAATGTCCCAATGAAACACGGCGTCCCAACACTCAATAAATGCGTGCTCTATCGTCTCGGGTTTCTTGCAGAGGATACAATTCACTGACCACGGTACAAATATACCTTTCTGTTCTAGCCACGTTTTTACAGGGAGTACACCGCAATGCAATTTAAAGAAAAAGGATTTCACCGAAGATTTGATTGGCATTTTCTTCACCCTTTTAAGCACATCTAGCCCTGGACGTTCACAGTATAATGACCTATAGAGAGGTATTGGCAACAGTACATCTATTAAATCTTTATACAATCGTTTTCGGGCAACTGAACTAAGATACTCTAACGAAAAGCGCACCTTGAGTATTCTGAAAGAAAGCACAACTTCACGCAAATAACCTTGTACACTGGAGCGCATTTGATTACTAGACGACACCACAAACTCGGGGAGTGCATACTGCAGTCGCACTTGCATAACCGTACGTAAAAACAAATCTTTCTGATCGCGTAAAAACATGAACCTAGACACGACTTGTCTTAGAAACAAATGGGACAATCCTAGACCACCATTACCAACAGATCGGAACAAATTGGTACGAGCAGAACGCTCCCAGCTCGAATTCCAGATGAAAACAGCGAAAACTCTGTGCAGTCTCTGCACATTAAGGCGCGGCATACTCAGCACTTGCAAAATGTACCAAATTTTTGCAGTTAAAAATAAATTACAAACAGTTGCGCGTGCAAACATGGAGAAGTTCCTACCCCTCCAGCTCTCCGCTTTAGCCTTAACCCTCTCAGTCTCTTCACTCCATAGTTGCTTACTGTCCCGGTAGTGCTGGAGAGGCACCCCGAGGTACTTCTCGGGTAAATTTGTCCACTGTACATTCACAAAATTATCAGGTGCGGTGCCCCAATTACCGTGCCAGAGACCTACGCTTTTGCCCCAGTTGATAGCACTACCCGTTTTCTTACAGAAGGAGGAAGCAGTGCTGATTACCTCGCGAACGCTGTCTTGGTCGACACAAAAAACAGCAACGTCGTCTGCATAAGAGAGCACTTTTACTTCGCAAGAGTGTAACCTAAAACCATGTATACTATCATTGTGAATCAGTTTTAAACAAAATGGTTCCAAGTAAATTGCAAACAGCAAGGGAGACAGTGGACATCCCTGCCTTACAGAAGCCAGGACCTGCACACTTTCACTGACGTTCTTATTTACAATGACGGACATTGAACAGCTTGCGTACACCATTTTTAAACCGTCTAATATCACAGACCCTACATTAGCGTGCTCCAAAATACGAAAAAGAACTTCATGCGACACACGATCGAATGCTTTCTCCAGGTCTAGCTGCAACATAGCAACTCGTCTGTCAAAGGCATCGCAATATTCTAGAATGCTCCTTACTATATGTATGTTGGTTAAAATGGTGCGGCCTTTAATACCGCAGGTCTGATGCGCTCCCACAAGGTCTTTTATAACATTTTGCAAACGTCTAGCCAGGACTTTTGTGTAAATTTTGTAGTCGACATTAGTCAGACTTATTGGCCTGTAAGAGGAAACAGACAATAACTTTACGGGGTCATCGACCTTTGGAATGAGGACAACGTGGCTTTTCAGAAAAGATGGCGGTAACCTTATTTATGCAATACGCTTCTGTGAGCACCTCGTACAAAGCGTCCGCTGCCTCCCTCTTAAATGTTTTGTAAAATTCGGCACTGAGACCATCCGGCCCGGGCGTTTTTCCCGCAGTTAGTTCATCTATGGCGTCTTCAAGCTCGCGAACACTGATCGGCGATTCTAAATTTTCTCGAACATTCTCTTCAAGCGTGGGCATAAGCGACAAAAACTCAGCGTCAAAACCGTCATCTTTTGGTAGGCTGTGACCCATCAGATCGTTATAATATTCAACGAACGCTCGCTCGATCGTTTTCTTATCGCGAGTTATCGTATTTCCGTAGCGGATTTCTCTTATCTCGTTTCGCTGCGCATACCTTTTCTCGTCGCTGAGTGCTCGCTTCGAAGGTCTTTCGCCCAACCATAGCCTCTGGGACCGCGCACGCACAATAGCCCCTCTATATCTTTCACAGTCGATTACTTCAAGTTGGTTCTTGATATCTCTTATTTCCTGTACAAACTCACCCGGTTTCGCGCTTTCTTCGATTAAAAACAAATTCAATTGACGGCGTAGCTCTTTTTCCTTCTTCTGTTTTTGATAGTTAAGGGTGGTGCTCCTTTCAATTGCGTTAATTTTTAAATCTTCTTTAAAAAGTTCCCACCTAGCACCCCACATTGTCATCTCGTCTTCGTAAAATTTCCTAAATAAATCATCTACGTTAGATTTAAAAACGTCATCCTTCATGAGGCTACTGTTCATTTTCCATAGCGACCATTCCCATCTTGACTTTTTTAATTTTTTACCGAGGGTGAACATAACTAAAGCATGATCGCTAAAAGAAACAGGTTGAACGGAGTAATTGTCGCACAGCGGGACAAGACTAAGCGAAACGTAAGCCCTGTCAAGTCGAGCATGACTAAGGCCCTGAAAGTGTGTGAAATGAACGCTACTCTTGGCGGTGACGTTTGCGACGTCCTCCAACGCATTTTCAGCGACAATGTCATTCAGATAAAGCGCGCTTGAGTCGCGAACCCGGGTTTCATTAGCACGGTCGTCTGGTGCGCAGACGCAATTGAAATCTCCAAGAAAAATAACAACTCTTTCACCTTTAAGGAACTCAGTCAGTCCCTCGAAAGTTTTTCTACGTTCACGCTCGTTAGTCGGTGCATAAACACAAATAACGCGCCAGTCTATACCTGAAAAAGAAAAATCGCAGAACACAAAACGGCCAGACGCACATGAAACCATGGCCGTCTCATCGACGCCTAGAGACCGGCGGAAAAACAAACAGCAACCTCCGGAAGTTCCTACAGCGTGTGAGACACAAACATTGAAAAGAGTTCGAAACGGTTGCACCATGCGGTCCGTCTGCTCTAGGCTTTCAATCTTTGTTTCCTGCACGGCCACGATGTCGATCTCGTTCTCGGCTAATAGTCGACTAAGTTGATATTGCCGGCGTCTCGCCGCAAGCCCACGGACGTTGATCGTGGCGACACGGAAAGGAGCTTCTAACTTCACCGCCATTCAGAGAGAGAGGGTCCTCATGGTGCTCACCTCGGGTCGTGCGCCCGTCTGTTCCGACAAAGCGCGATGTTGGCTTCCGCACTTTGCTTGCACAGACTCCGAGGCCCCTGTCGAACTCCGGCGTATGCTATCACGGGGGTGGCTTGGCTGCCGTTTTGTCGTCCACAGTTGCAGTCGCATTGACTGTGGACCGTCGCATCCAGATAGGGCCCGTTTTTGACGGCGGCTCTTCCTGCTCCGAATCCGTGGGGCCTGCGACGTTTTCCTCCCTCGTCCTTTTCGCCGTTTTCTCTGCGTCGTCCATGGGGACGTCGACTGCCGGCTGGCTGTTGACTGCATCGGTGATGATGCCCTCCCCACCGGACGGTGTAGGTGCCTCCGTCGCCACCATTTCCTGCTGCCCAGCGTGCACCACCTCGCCAGCATTTGGCGACGCCTCATTCGTGTTCGTCTCCGCCGCGTTCTTGGCCGCAGGGAGAACGTTCGCTACAGGGCTTCTTTTGTCTGTAGAGCCCGCGGCAGCCTCCTCCGCGTCGTCCTCGTCCATAAGGAGCTCGGATTTCTCCAGGCCCCCAACAGGCGCAGCAGCCGCCGCGTACGTTCGGACGCAGTGAGCTCCCTCGTGGCCGAAACGACGGCAGACGTTGCATCGCGGGACATGACACTCCTTGCGGATGTGTCCCGTCTGCTGGCACCGGAGACAAAGCGGAGCTCTTCCAGGCACGACGACGAGGGCTAGCTCTCCGCCCACCCGCAACTGGTGCGGGATGTCGTCGCAGGTGATGCCCGCCTTGAGCCGAAGTACCGCCGTGCGCGTCATGGTGCCGACGCTCTGGCAGCCGTCGACACGCCACTTTTCTCTGGCCACTTCGATGACCTTGCCGTACGGCGCCAGGGCCTCTCTCACATCACCGTCGGCGACGCTAAAGAGCAGCCAATGAAGCTTGACGCGAACGTCCTGGTGGCTGGGGTCGATAACGATGCATCGGCGACCCTTGACCGTCAACTCCGACGTTGCCAGCATTTTCTTTTTGCCTTCGTCGTTCTTAAACGTTACTGCCCACACGTGATTCATCTGGTAAGCCCCGAGGGCCAAGACCTCGGGAAGCAAAGCCAGACGAATCAACGCGTCGCGAAAGTCCTCGACGCGGTACGGCCGCCCCTTCACGTCCGCATGAAGAAAAACGGTATTTAAAACCACTGACCCTGTTGGCAAAGGAGGCAGGATGACGTTGTAGTCCTGGGTGTTATCTTCAGCCCTGTTACCGCGGCCGGCGAGGGCCGCTGAAACCGCTCCACGGGAGCTCATGATCCTAGGTCCGCTCGCTTCGGCGTTCGAAAATAGAATCCTACACCACTCCACCTTGGCTTTCTGGCGTTTCCTATCTGTCTTATTAATGCACAAGAAACGAAATGTATCCAATTGGAGGTGTTCTGGAAACACACGCCGCCGCGTGGAACGCGGTAACGTTCCACGCGTTGTATATATATATATATATATATATATATATATATATATATATATATATATATATATATATATATATATATATATATATATATATATATATATATATACATGTTGCCGTTTTGTAAACACTTTATTTTTCGTCGCTCAACACAATTACGTCCGAATTGCTGGAATTTGCGTGGCACACGCACGGCGCTGACAACCAGGACTGAAAAATTACAGTGAGACGTCGCGTTTCACGTGAGCGTTGTGGGTTGCTCGAAATTCTCGCGCGATGTCATTTTGGCTGTGACGTCATGACCCTATCGACCAATCAGGATTTTTCCGTCGCACCGACACCGACGCCGAAGTTTCTGCGACACGAGCTCCTTAACGCTATCGCGTTAAAATGTGGAGTCCCTGGCATGTGGACTCAAGCGCGCGGCGCCTCATGTTCCGCTGAAGATGGTTACCGCGCGTGCGGAGAACGCGTTCCACCGCCCAGACACAAAGATGGCAACTGACAGAAGGCGATTATGGGAATGATCTACGTAGGCTCGAACAAGAAACTTACAGCGAACGACGGGGACTACTCGCCGAATGAGACTGTTTGCTTGGGCCTTTCCAGCTCAGCAGACAAACATGGCAGCTGGCAGAAGACAATTATGGGGATCGTCAGACCGTTTCTTTCGTAAGCAGCGCCATTTCGAATACCGCAGCGTCTCATAACTGCGTCGGATTCTGAGGCCGCGCTGGGTTAGGGCGGAAGCTGATCTTTTTCATCCACCATTGACGTGCGAAAGTGGCGGTGTCCGATGAACCGCATCTCATGACCGCCATCTCGATTTCTTCCGTTTGCCCCATACTGCCCCAACTCAGCAAGGAGGCAAGCGCGCGGCAGCCCTTTCCCGCTTCTCTCTCGCCCTCTCTTCATTGAAATAACAGATTTTGAGCAAACGTGCGGTGGCTGTCTTGAGCGGAATGACAGAAACCACGCATGCGTCCACAGCTCAGTGACTCAGCACTCTTCCGATGGGTGCTATGCACTGGACAGTTGCATAGATGCTCAAGCAAGGAGCATACAGCAGACGACGGGCATGACTTGCCGCATGACTCTGTCTGCATGGGCCACTCCACAGCCCACGGCAGACAGTGGCAGCTCGCAGAAGGCGATTATGGGGATGGTCTATAGATGGTCTAACAAGGAACTTACAGCAGACGACGGGCATGACTCTGTCTGCATGGGCCGCTCCACAACCCACGGCAGACAATGGCTGCTCGCAGAGGGCGATTATGGGGATGGTCTATAGATGGTCGAACAAGGAACTTACAGCAGACGACGGGCATGACTTGCCGCATGAAGTCTGGCTCTTCCGCCAGGCTAACCGCGCAAACCAGGAGCAGCGCCGCTAGGAGGGTGTCCAGCGCAGGAGAGGAGCCAGCGTTGCCGGACATCGTGACCCCATCCCTTGCATCGAACGACTTTCTCTCGCTCTACTTTCGACCAGACTGACCAGAGTGGCGCGCGGAGGACGCCGTCGCGGCTAGGGAGCGCCCGCTTATTCCGCCATGTTGACACTTGGCCAGCTGGTATCCCGCCGTTAGAAAAAGTTGTTTGAACACGGACCGGCAAATGTTCGGCGGCCCTCCCATATAGCTGCGCCGTCCATTTCCTGTCGTAGGAGCTTTAATTGCGCGCGATGCTGCTGTTCATCGCTTCCGATGTTCGTCCTCTGTGCAGCCTCCTCTTGCACGTGTCTTCGTGAGTGGTCCGGTGCCGTGCGTTAAACCTTTCCTTGTTCCTTTGTGTACTTTCGCTGCATTTACCGTTCTACCCCTTTAGCGGAGCTTTCCAACGCGCCGCGATAACGATTACCGAGCACCACAGAAATGCATTCATTGCTCCTATAAACCATTGAGTCAAAGACTTTAACTAATCTCTTCCAAGCGAAATGATATAAGGACCTTTCGAGAATAACTGTTTGTTGTTCATATGCTATATTGTTATTTATACATCTTTTATGGAAGTTGAAAATTTATACAAATTATTTCGTGATACAAAATTAATCTAAAATTGTACCATTCGATAACACACGTATAAGACGGTACGCGCACACTATTTAGTAACATTTGTGATGAATCCCAGCCCAAGATACAAGACTCCAGAACGTCAGAGGTACAATGTCTGGCTCATTTGTTTTTCCTCTGGCATGAAATGTTTTAAAATAGCTTAGTTTAAGCGAAAAAAGAAAGGCCGCGCAACATACATTTACAAAAAAGAATTATTGTGAGTCTTTTTGCTCTAACTCATCTACAAGAACCGACAGAACGACACGAAAATCAAGCAGCCGAAATGTAAAATGTCATCTTGATCCACTTACTATTTTTTTTCTGCGCAGAGCAAAACAAATGCGTACAAACTCTTTAAAGAGCGGTTTTTGTCAAGTACTCACATGGGGCTATTACATAAGCTTATTTTAAACAAATTAAACTACCTACCCTGACACGAGTGTTCAATGTCAAATGAAATCACCCTTTAGAATTGAATAAATGGGCTATAAATAATATGTTACGTATATGCGAGTCCGAGAATGTGGCAGACGCGGGAAAAGCGGGCCCAACTTAATATTACCAAGAAATTAATTATTAAAAAAAAAATGGGAACAATGATTCACGAAATAATTTTTGAGTCGTCAACGTCTACTATGGAATTGGCAAGGTCGTTCCCATCTCGGATGCCTCGTGGAACGGCTCAGCTGATGAAGGCGTTCATTGGACCGGTTAGGTGCTTGAAACTTCTACTGTTGCTGGTTCGATTTGAAGATCTGTTAGCGGGCTCAAGGAAGGAAACACTTGCATCCTGGTAGTATAGCTTATGAATGAGACATTGAAGAAAAATATTTACAGCTATTTTCCAGAAGCGGGAGACAACATTGATGTTTGAGTGAAGAAACGCTTATGTTATGCGAATAACTGGATGTCATGAAGCGTGCCACTCGGTTTTGAATAGTCTCGAGGCGTTTTGTTAGGTAAATTCTATGGGTGTTCCAAATCCGTGAGGCATATTCCAGTTTAGGGCGAACGTACTAGGTTTCATAGACTAGTTCGCGGAGATGGGGATGTGCTGCTTTAAGATTGCGTTTAATGTATCCGAGAGTTCGAGACGCACTAGCAATTACGTTGTATAATGCGGGTGACCCATGAAAGGTTAGAGGTAAGGTGAACTCCAAGGTATATAAGACGAAGAGACACTAATAGGCACGTTACCAAGAAAATAGGAAAATGAAGAAATATTTTTTTGCGAGTGACGTTTAGTAGTTTACATTTAGACGTGTTAAGTGGCTTTAACCATTTTTCACACCAATTATGAACGGCGACAAGAAAGTAAAATGGTCCTCTTGGTTGTTGATTTTCCTTTAGAAGACGCAGTCATCGGCAAATAAGCGTGTGTTAGATTATAATGAACCAATAAAAGAAGGCGCAAGACACACTTTAAAAAGGGTGTCGTCTTACACCCTCTTGTCCCATATAATACAATACACCCCAAAACTTCAGCTCGACGTACAGCACACTGACGTCGAACAGACGGCCCCAACTTTTACAAGGAGCTTGATAACGGTGCGAAATAACTTAATAAACAGCAAAAGTAAGTATCATAGACTAAAGAAAGAGAACACTGAGGTCTTGCAGTAGGGCCAAGAAAATTCCGATTACATTAGATATTTTAATAAGTTGTACCACTCGGCTGTCAAGCCGCTCATGAAAGTTGGTACTGCCGGTTTGACGTCAGCGCGCTGTACGTCGAACGGAGGTTTTGGGGTGTATTATATGGGAATGGGACAAAGGGTGTAATAAAATACCCTTTTTTTTCTGAGAGGCAGTACCTTGTGGGACACCCGAAGTCACGTTAGTATTGCAAGACTGGAAGTCCCCATTGACAAAATAATTGGGATCGAAGCGAAATTAAGTTTATAATCCAAGCGAGAGACAAAGAATTTAAGTGAGGAAAGTTTTGATATTAAACGGCAATGAGGCAATGGCGTCTCTAGGGTCAGCGGCAACCGGAGGGGGGTGGTCCGCTGCGGCGCACCCCCCCCCCCCCTTTCCTTTCATTCCCAGCTGTACCCCCCTGGGCGCTGCACCCGGGGCGGTCCGCCCCCCCCCCCCCCCTCCCCCGACACACACACACACACACTGCAATGAGGTACGTGATCAAAGGCTTTAGAGAAGTCAAGAAATACGACATCAGTTTGGGAGTTGTAGTGTTAA
The DNA here is from genome assembly GCA_013358835.2 of Ixodes persulcatus. Taxonomy (NCBI): domain Eukaryota; kingdom Metazoa; phylum Arthropoda; class Arachnida; order Ixodida; family Ixodidae; genus Ixodes; species Ixodes persulcatus. The sequence goes on along the minus strand of JABSTQ010002499.1, from coordinate 5,007 downwards.
TGTTAACTTGCAAATCGTGGGTAAACTCCCATAGCTGCTTATCACATGAAAAACCTGTACCAGACCCGTACTGATATTTGTAGAAAAAAGATGCGATCCACACAGAGGCACTCCTGGAAAATGTTTATTTGGAAAATATAATTGTATACCTTTTAGATTTCTCCTGGAATAAAAAAAAAAAACTCCAGTAAAACTACACAACATCTTTGGGAACATGTGCAAACATTTCTTTTTTTCAACACTGAGGCAAAAGGGTATTTCTCAAACTTGCATAAAATAAGGCACTCAAGATGAGAACGAATCTCAGAAAAAATAGGACACGACATGCCGTGTGCGCAGGCAGTCCGTATGCAAGTTATATGTATGAAAGGAAAGACGTTAGCCCCTCAGCATGAGTTCTATGCCCGAACTTGTGCAAGGTTAGTACTTGCTACCATTCTTCACTGCTGAGACATTAATTAAAACATCATGTGCAACTGAAAAAAAGGAACACCTAAATATGAAACAGATGTATGGTGCAAGACTCGTGAAGACACTGAACTATGCACAAAGTGAGACCACTCTAGTGAAAACAAAAATTTGCCTTAAAATTAACTGCAAGGATCCATTCACCGTAGTAGTTGCAGTTCTCTAATAGGTTTCAATACAACAATTCACATGTCAAAGTCATCAGAGCCTCACAGTCACTTCAGAATCTTCTCAACTAAATTCACATTCCGTGAATAGATATAAATAAAAAAAAAAAGTTGTACTCCTTTAATTAATGTACATTTTCATCAAAGAATTAAAAAACACATCCCAACATAAAAGCAAGTATGGAAAGAAAAAAAGTTGACTCCACAAAACTCACTCAAGTGTGATTTTGCTGCTACACTCTAAGAAATGCCTGGGCGTCCACTTCCCCGCAAAACACTCAAAGAGCCAATCTCTCCGATCTAGGAAATCAGCTCAGCGAATGATGAGGCAGAACATCTGTTTAGACCTTAAAATTAAGTCTGCGCTGTGGCATTAGGCAATGCAAGCATGACGTTTTGCATTGCGTAATGCCACAGTGCAAACCTCATTTTTAGGTCTAAACGGATGTTCCGCCTCATCATTCGCTGAGCTGATTTCCTAGATCGCAGAGATTGACTCTTTGAGTGTTTTGCGGGTAAGTGGACGCCCAGGCATTTCTTAAAGTGTATTCTACATAAGGGAAATATGACAACTTTATGAGACTGCTGAAGAAGAATATATCGACAACAAAAACTTGAAACAAAAATAAATTTAGAAAATTACTTCGTCAAAATTCCTGTCGTTTAAATAATTGTGTATCACAAGGTGCATGCAGCCTTCACAAATACAGGATTCATATTAGTTGTGACATTTGTATCCCTGTAGTATCCTCATAAAAGCTTTTGACTAGATGTAAATTGTAAATTATGTCCTTCCTAAGTCACTAACATGGCATATTTACGCCGCTAAACAAACTGGAGGGCATATAACTAATTGCTACGAGAAACAACTTTGGTAAATATATCAGTTCTGTCTTTGCCTTTCAATCAGAAAATATTTACGAGTGTTCACTGTTACAACTGTAATTTTTCTTCTAGAATAGCACCAAAAAGGTTATGTGCCTATGCAGAGATCATACTGCAAACAATGATAAGTTAAATATATTTTATGTAATATATGTTTGCTTCTTGATTGATATCATAATTCAAATGAGCAGTACTCTATGGACCAACCTTTCAGCTCAAATAATAACGATACAGGCAAAGTACTGCTACGCAATCCTAAACACCACTGTAGTTACGTGTTACATACTACTTTTATTACATAATTGCCATGAATTACTTGAATTCAAACTACAAGTACCAAGACAACAAGCCAGAAAGAAAAAAACTAACGAAAGCCCCTAGTACTAATTCGCACTAGCTTTGGAAACAGCCATAAGTCAGTTGAGCAAGCCTTTGGCACTCTTATTCGTATGAATAAGAAATATTATTGGAAAATTCCAATTAACTTGAACAACACCTCAAATATACGAAGTCTGAAAATGCTCAGATAATGCAGTTTTCTGAAAAACTATATACTGTTGGTAACAACCACCCTTAATGGGCGTTCTAGTTATATTCAAAAACAAATAGAAAGCACCAATATTGGGTAGGGACTCACCTTAAAAAAAGGCCACCATTAAGATGCACAGAGTTTCAGTCGGTCACAGGCATAAAGCACTGGAGCACGCAATTTCTGCTGAAGGCATAGTTTATCTGATTCCAAACACACAAACACTTAGGCTTTTGACCTGTGCTCGTGCGTAGAAAGATTTTGAAGACATGCCCCTTAAAAGTTGGAAAGACAAATGACCGGGAGTCTCAAAATACTGATCAACAATGATGGGAAAACGATGATGATGAGGTGACTACGTTTCAGAAGACTTAAAAACCTTCGTTAATTATTTTTTTTCCTGTTTGTGTTTGTTCAAAACTATAAAAAGTTAAAAATTAATTAACTTACAACATAATAACATTTTTAATATTCTTATGCTGTAAGTTCCTTCCTCCTTCACCCCCCCCCCCCCCTTCCTCCTCCCCCTCAGAAGCCGTTCGTGGTGCGAATCCAAAAACCGAACCAAACGAACAACGCAACCACGCGAAGCCTCCCATACCCTCCCCCTCGCGCTTCGGAGCGCGCTTTAGCTCTTTATATTCACGACCGCGCTTTAAATATCTTTGTAAAAAAGGGTTAAAATTTTACAGAAAGCGTACAAACTGAAGCGTGAAACCAGCATTAGTTAAACATATAAAATATCGCAAAAAAGACAAGGACAAGAAGTATAAAGGACAAGCGCTAACTTTCAACAGTTTTTACTCAGGAAAAGCAAGCATATATATACACACGACAGGCAAAGCAGCACCACATAAAGGTTGACAAATTTTGTGTACGATCATTCAAAAACTGGAACTCATTACTATGAAGTACGATAGAAGTGTCGCTGACACAAGCCGTCCCACTTTTTTTTATAAAGAATGCTTCCAATAGCTCTCGAGTGACCGTCTCTCGGCTGCTACCCAGAATCCTTATCTGCTGAAATCGCGGAACGCAGCCACACGTGTTGCAATGTATAGGCAAATGCGCATTTACCTATACATTGCAAACGTGTGGCTGCGTTCCGCGATTTCAGCAGATAAGGATTCTGGGTAGAAGCCGAGAGACGGTCGCTCGAGAGCTATTGGAAGCATTCTTTATCAAAAAAAGTGGGACGGCTTGTGTCAGCGACACTTCTATCGTACTTCATAGTAATGAGTTTCAGTTTTTGAATGATCGTACACAAAATTAGTCAACTTTTATGTGGTGCTGCTTTGCCTGTCGTGTGTATATATATGCTTGCTTTTCCTGAGTAAAAAACTAGTTGAAAGTTAGCGCTTGTCCTGTATTCTTCTTGTCCTTGTCTTTTTTGCGCTATTTTATACGTTTAACTAAGATGAACCAACTAGCCCAACAACGTACCCTACTAAACCAGCATTAGGTCATTACATTCGATATTTCACTATTCCTTGGTTCGTTATAAATGGATTCGATTATGTATGTTTTTTAGTTAAAAAAAAGCTTTTGCTCATTACATTTTTACCAGACAGCAGAGGGCGAAAGGTATTGAGGGTACACGTTTTATCTGCAGTCTACCATATCGTAATTAGACATATAAAGCTAGACTTCTAGCAATGTGCATCCTAATTGTATGATAGTTTTATGTTCTCGATTCATACAATGAACAAAGGAAATGCCTCGGAGTTAATTTGGAAGGTATCTACTCTAACTAACAATGGTAACAAATTAATTTCTCTGGACCTCCAATCTAGCAAATTCTACATACGGAATTATTAGACATATGAGAGCTTTAATTACTTCAACACCCAATAGATCTAGCCAGCGGACAGTGCCTTATCTATGTGAAGTCATAATGGCATATTGATGAAATGACCCTGACATCCGACAGAAGAATGAAACTCCTGAAATCTACAAACGTCTAAATGTACTCTTTTTTTAAACAAAAACCTGCTATAGTTCACATATGAGGCAGAACTGTTTCTTAAATTAAATGTCCTGTGTGGTATCTTGAGTCTACGCTCCCATAATCTTTGACTCTCCTTCATCCCTAATTATCAACAGTCCCACATCTCTTCTTTGTGGCAGCTCATGACTGCATTAACCACTTAGCAAATGCAATGACTCGCATACTCAGTTTTCAGTTCTATATGCGCTAACCGAGTACATAATACTTGTTCTACAACACGACTACCATTTAAAAACAGTTTACATTCGGGTTTCCACGTTTCTTGCAAAACCAAAAATACCACAGAGAGGTTTTACGGGACCCGAGTATAACGACTCGCTGTTTAATGGCCATAAGCGTTTGTACAATCCACTGTCCCGTGCAGCACGCAGTATGCTCATATTCTTTCATGGCAATTCGACAAGCAAGGGGAGCCCAGCAAAACTTCGAGGGACAGACATAACGCCCCTAGCACGAAAAGGCTACCTGCGCAGATCGCAATTTTCGCTAAGAGTAGGTACTAGATTGTCTGCTCTGTGGGCTTTCGGCTTCCAATCCACTCAGATAGCCCCATAAAAAGGCCAAGAACCAATCGAGAATCATTTCTTTAACTGTCACGTGACTATCGTAGGCCTTTTTCATAACAACGCGTCGATTACTCGGGTAGGAATTGTTTGGCTCGAATCAATGCACCGTAAACCTGCCGCTATTTTGCACCAGTTGCCTCATAGTTGGCAAAATGTTTTGTTTGGTAGCGGAAGGGCACTGAAAGTTTGGTGCCCGAGGAACTGCTTAGAATAGAGCGGGGAACCCGCTTTGAAGATCCCTGGTAGAACCTGAACAGCTTAAAGTGGGGTAGTTTCACTGCGGCATCTATATGAAGGGAAATGTAACAAGGTATAAGACCCTTTGCCCGAACATTGAGTGCCACGATCGAGGCTATTCGCTGCCTCTGTCCCTGCAACTTTGTA
>JABSTQ010002498.1:0-35771 GCA_013358835.2 Ixodes persulcatus | reverse complement strand
TAGGCGATATCCTACGCCAAGTAATCTTATTCATTCAAGAAAATGAAAGCGCATGCACGATTTGTCCGCAGGCGGTCAAAGAGGAATTGTTGGGAGAAGTATGCATCTTCTGTAAACAGTCAGGCAACGCCAAAGGAGGTTTGGGATCGAGTTCATAAAGTTAATGGCTCGTATCATGCTTTTTCTGTTCCTCTTTTGACAAAAAATGGAATATGCCCTGAAAGCCTCGAGGAACAGGCAGATATCCTTGGAGAGCATTTCGAGTTTGTTTCTAGCTTAAGAAACTATACACCTACATTTCTTAGGCACAAAGCACAGATGGAAAAGAAGGCCGTGAACATTTCGGGTGGTTTTCAAGATCCCTACAATGCCCCATTCACATTGCATGAACTTGAAATGGTTCTCCACTGTCCTAAACAGACTGCACCTGGTCCAGATGGAGTTCATTACATTATGCTCCAACATCTTCATCCTTCAACTCTTGAGCTTATCCTATGCCTTTTCAATAAAATCTGGTCTGAAAGCCATTTTCCGTTCACTTGGAAGGTTGCCTTCGTGGTTCCCTTGCTGAAGCCAGGAAAGAATCCTTCATGTGCATCTAGCTATAGGCCTATAGCTTTGACAAGTTGTTTATCAAAAACTCTTGAAAGAATGATCAACAGAAGGCTCGTGCATTTTCTTGAAAATAACAACATTCTAGACAGATACCAGTGCGGCTTTCGATCTTCCCGATCCACAGTAGATCACTTGGTTCGTTTCGAGACAGCCGTGAGGGAGGCGTTCGTGAACAAACAGCACTGTCTTTCCGTGTTTTTTGATCTGGAAAAGGCGTATGATACTGCCTGGCGATTTGGAATACTGCAGGACCTAATCGACATTGGTATTCGTGGGCACATGCTCGGTGCAATTAAAAGTTATCTAGAGTGTCGTTCATTTCGTGTAAAGCTGGGTACCACCTTCTCTCGAGATTTCTTGCAGGAGAATGGAGTTCCCCAGGGCGGTGTACTTAGCGTCACTCTTTTTATTATAAAAATGAACTCCATTGCCCGTGTTATACCTCGTTCAGTTCAGTATTCTATCTACGTTGATGACCTCCAGGTTTCAGTATCGTCATGCAATCTTTCCATCTGTGAGAGGAGGGTTCAAGTGGCAATCAATAATATGACAAGCTGGGCTAATACAAATGGTTTTAAGTTTTCTACAGAAAAGACTGTCTGTGTATGCTTTTCTCGTCGCCGAGGATTTTTTCTAGAACCTTCCTTAACCCTCTATGGCCTTCCTATCATGGTGAAAAGTGAACACAAGTTTCTAGGTCTTCTCTTAGATTCAAAGTTAACGTTTGTTCCGCACATTAAGCAATTAAAGTCAAAATGCATCAAATCACTCAGCATTCTCAAAGTGTTGTCCCATCAATCTTGGGGTTCTGATCGACTCTGTCTCCTGCGCATTTATCGTGCAGTAATTCGCTCCCGACTCGATTATGGCAGTTTCGTGTATGGTTCAGCCAGAGCTTCAGTATTGAAGATGTTGGACCCCATTCATAATCAGGCGCTACGGCTAGCCACCGGTGCTTTTCGCACTTCTCCGATTGCCAGCCTCTATGCTGAGGCCAATGAATATTCTCTAGAGAAAAGACGTTTCGCTTTGGGGTTTATGTATTCACTCCGAGTACGATCAGTCCCTCTCCATCCAGCTCTTGAATCGGTTGAAAAAATCAAGTATGAGAGGACCTTTCAAAATAAGCCAAGTATCGTCCCTCCCTTTGCTCTGAGGCATGCTAAGGCAGCAGAGTACTTTGACCTTGACCCAAAGCCCCCTGTGACAAAGTACATAAGCTCTGCAGCTCCTTGGGAATATTCGTTCATTCACTGTAACTTCACTTTGACAAAACACAGAAAGAAAGATACTCCGGATGAAGTGCTGAGGCAAGAATTTTCTGAAATACAAAGCCAATACCAACATTACTTCAGCATTTACACAGATGGTACTAAAACAGACTCTTTTGTTGGTTGTGCAGTGGTTGGACCATCTGTTCGCCATGTAAAGAAACTTAACCCTTCTGCCACAATTTTAACAGCAGAGTTGCAGGGTTTATTACTTGCTGTGGAGTATACACTTAAGAAAAGGCTTCGTTGCTCTGTAGTCTACACGGACTCTTTAAGTGCATTAAAAGCCCTTGTTTCACTAAATTTAGTAAAAAACCCTTTGGTTGCTCAGCTGCAAGATAAAATAATATCAGCCATCAAAACTGGGTACGACATTATTTTCTGCTGGGTGCCAAGTCACGTTGGCATCCCGGGTAACGAGGAGGCAGATCAGGCTGCTCGCTCTGCTGTCACACACTTTGTGGACACAAGAGAAATCCCTCCAAAAGATTACTGTAAGCAGGTGAAACGTTCCATAATGCAGAAATGGCAACATGAATGGGACCGCGAGGTAAACAACAAGTTACATGCGGTGAAGCACTTGCTGAAGGAATGGGAGAGTGCCCGGCATCGCGAACGTTTCTACGAGGTGGTTCTCTGCCGTCTAAGGATCGGCCATACTCGACTAACGCACGGGCATCTTCTGCGTGGCGAAGATTCCCCGGAGTGTGAGCATTGCCATAGCCATCTAACCATACATCATATTTTGCTTGAATGTAATGCGTATGGCCCAGAGCGCCTTGACCATTTTTCACAGCTGTACAAAGAGCATACCCCATTACATCTTATGATTTTACTTGGCGACGAACCTCTTATTCCACACTCTTGTGTTTTTAATTTTCTTAAAGCAGTCGGCCTTCTACACCGACTGTGATTTTGTTTTAAGTCCCTGAAGTCATGTTCATACCTTTTACACTTATACACTCCTCATGTTCATAGTTTTATCACATCATCTGCTACTAGAGCTCTTTCTTCTCCCTAACCCTTGTTGACAATAGTTTATGTACCTGGCGCATTATAGCCGTAGATGCTTTTGCGCCACAAAAACCCAATCCAATCCAATCCAAGTGCAATGAAATTTCACACTCCGTTCATTGGTTTATTTTTCTTTCCTTGCATTTTCTTCAACCTACATTCACAAAATTTAGATATACAGTGGACTCCTCTTAAACGGAACTAGAAGGGACAGAACAATTTGTTCCGTTTATCACAAGTTTCATTTAAGCAAAGCACATAAAATGAGTGAAATATGACTATTTCACAAGCATGATGTTCAGCTAATGTAGCTGACTAGAAAAAAGAAGTAATGGTAGTTTGTTTTGCATTTTGTAATTGCTTTTTGATGAAGTAGGTGTGCATGCCTCGGAGGTTGCGCAGAAATTCCGCACAGCCTTCAGACTCAAAGTAACGCTGCAAGAAAGCAACAGCCTCCCTCACTGTGCAGTCTGGCACTGCAGCAGGACCGGGGTCACTGCATTGCACGTCCTCTTCACTGGAGCTCGAGGCCACCTCACCTTGAACTTCAGCTACCAGCTTTTCAATGCTCTCTTCATGGCATGTTGCGACGTTTGCATCTAACGTTTCATAATCTTGTCACGTGAAAGAAGTGGAAGAGACCAGCTGACCAAGAAGGATGTCAGCTTCAGCCGCATCAGCATCAGCAGTATCCCCTTCCTCGTTGGGAATGACTTCTTGTCTCGCGAAGCCTGCGTGGTGAAAGCATCTTTGCACGGTTGACACTTTAACTTGCTCCCAGGGATAGGTCAGCATGTGCAGTGCCGAAAGCAAGTTCACACTATAGTCTTTCCCACTGTCTGCACAAAGAAGCATTCCGTGGAGTAGCTGGCGGCGGTAGTACACTTTCAGGTTCTGAATAACGCCTTGGTCCATTGGCTGGATTACTGCAGTTGCGTGCGGTGACAGGAACTCGAGGCTGATGGACTCAAGCCCATCCACTTCACCATGGGCGGGGCAGTTGTCTGCAATAAAGACGACTTTCCTGCCCTCACGGGTAAATCTCACATCCTGTTCTCGCAGCCAGGTTTCGAAAATCGTTTGAGTCATCCAAGCTTTTCCAATTGCGTAATAAGTGACGGGCAGGAGTGGCGCCCACTGGATACGTTGCCCTGCTGCTTCTTTTGTCCTCGTAGCTTTTCCACGCTTTGCTTTTCTCTGCTGCTTTCTTTGACTTTGCAGTGCCACACCCTTGAAACAACGAGAGTTTTGCGATTTTCCCACAACCACCAGCCTCAACTTATCACTGCCGTCCATGTTGGCACCTACCAGTACTGTGATGTGCTCTTTACTTTGCTTATACCCAGTACAGGTTTCCCCTTTGAAGGTGAGGGTCTTGGTTGGGAGCGCCTTGTAGAGCAGTCCCAGCTCGTCGACATTGTACACATGTCGTGCTTCGAAGGTTTGCAGAATTTCTTGCAACCGCCCCTGCTGCCAGTTGCTACAAAGGTTTCTGTTGACTGCTGCACTTTCCCCAGAAATAGTCTTGAAGACTAGGCCGTGCCACTTTTTAAAACGGCTAAGCCAACCGTCGCTCATCTTGAAGTTGTCAATTCCCATCTGAGACGCAATCTCTCCAGACTTTTCGTCGAGAATGGGGCCGCTGATCGGAAAATTGGCACTTGTGCGTGCTTAAACCAGAGTTCTCTATTTCTTCAAAAGGCGTCTTTCGCATCCGCCTTCGGTCGGTGGCAAAGCTTCCGTGCTTTACAGCGTCTTGAATCTTTTCTTTGTCCCTTGATATCCTTGAGAGTGTAGACTTCGGGATATCAAACTTTCTTGCAATCTCAGTCTTCGAGAGGTCACCACGATCCAGCTCTTGAAGGATCTTCATTTTCGCAGCAAGTGAAATCGCTTGGTGCGGTCGCTTTTTTACTGCTTCCATCACAACACGGCAAGCAGACGCTGGTAGGAACGACTGACGTTTTGCCTACTCGATGGTAAACGTGACGCGCAACAAGCTCAAGACAAGGCGCTAACCATAATGGCGGTAGAAACACTGGATTGGATTGCCTTGTCATAATGGCTCGGTTGGATGGATGGATGGATGGATGGTAATGGCTGTACCCTTTGCAACGGCAGCTTGCGCCACCTAGCCTAACATTTCGTCATCCCTTTCTTTTTTTTAATATTTGTATAAATTTTGTTCTAACACAACCCTTTCCCTTTTTAAAGTGTCCTCCGGTGTCTTACCAATTGCATACTCCATGGTTGTGAGACTGCTGTAGCAATTTCGGATGTCCGCGGTTGCCATCGGTAGTTCCGGTTTGGTGCTGTTTAACCGAAGTAAGCAAAACAGGGGGTTTCGATTACCCGAAGAATTTATCATTAAATACATAGGAAACCAACCAAGACAACCTTTAGAGTTCCATTTATCCGAATTTTCCGTTTAAGCGAGTTTCGTTTAATGAGAGTCCACTGTAATAAGTGTACCACTTAAGGACAACTTTGTGCAAAGTTTTATTGATCTCCACTCATAGGCTTATCAATACGTTTTTTTTTTTCTATGACTGAATGGCGCTCGATTACGCCTTCAGTTGTCGAATACGATTGCTGTAGTACACCGCTACTGTTTGCTCATCATTGCTTAATATGGGCGGAACCTCGAATAAATGTGAGCAAATGCAGTGTTTTACAGGCCTCGTGACTGTTCTGTCGCCACTGTTCGGACGATGGATTCATAATCATCGTGAAATAGACATAGTATTAAAAGATGAAGCGCGCGTGATTAAAGGGGCTGTGCAACAATTTTCTCTTGCAATGTTTCTCACTTTACACGAGCTTACTGGCACTAGTGGGACCCAAGTATACTCGCACCCGATGCCACTGACTGAGAAACTCTTTTGTTCCAATGTAATTTCAAGGACAAAAGCATGCATTTTTTTTTTTCAATCTCTCCTTCGCAAAACTTGATGACGTAGCTGGGGGATCGCAGTATCCTCCAGTGACGATATTTGAATGCGGCTCATAGATTGAACCCGATCATTAATTACGTGTGCACTCGATTTAGGCTCGTGATAGTCGATAGCTCGACAAGCATTCGGGTAGTGGCCTATGTCCAATTGCTGCAGTGACGACAATAGCCGAACCGTAACAATATCTGGAACTCGGCGCGTGTCCTGTGCCTTGCCAACCCCAGAGCGTGGCTATGATCAACATTGGCTGCATATAATCGGCTCCAGATCACAGGGGCGCTTGCTCTGGCTGCAAGTTAAGTCTGCGACTTCTATTGCGTGTAATGAAAAATGAACGCGTGTCACATAGGTTATTAATGTCGGGGATTTGTTCGAAGCGGTGTTTGCGCAAAGCACAAAAATCATTGCATCGCCCGTTTGAAGTAGTTCGAGTTGGAACGTTGACGTGTCTGGATGTATTTCTTCATTGCTCTTGCTGATACAATAGTGCCTTTCTGTGCTGCCTGTGCTTACGAGTGCGCATACATAACTACGGCTACAATTAACAAGGCAGAATCTGACTTTATATATATTTTGTACATATCAATCCATGGGAGGGGCATTTGCAACTGAATTTTTGACCGGTCACTGGCCCAAAATACAAATTTTAAAAGCCTGAAAGGAAAAAAGAGCGAGCATGAACAGGCCCCTGTCAAATGGTTACGAGATAAAACGGTCAAGAGTTCATTAAAAAAAATAAAGAAAATCGGCCCGTGCAGGGTTTTAGCGGCTGGGGCGGGAGCTGGAAGGGGCATGAGTCCCAAACATTATTCCTCTGCTGAAGCCGGGTAAAAAACTATCTCTGCCCTCTAGCTACCGTCCAAATGTTTTAACCAGTTGCCTTGGGAAAATATACAAAAAGACTGATAAGCAGACGGCTGGTCTACATCCTGGAAAAGGAGAATATTTTAGATAACAACCAGTGCGGTTTCCGCCGAGGACGATCGACCTTGGATCATTTGGTGTGCCTAGCTAGAAACGGTCATATGTGAAGCATTCGTGAATAAGCAGCACTATGTCTGTCTTTTTGACTTGAAAAAAATCCTGACATGGAGATTTGGCATCCTCCAAGACCTGTATGGTTATGGAATCTGCAGTCGTATACCGCAGTGCATTCAAGATTTCGTGACAGACAGGACGTTTCAGGTTCAACTTGGTACTGTATTGTCATACCCATTCGTGCAGGGAAACAGGGTTGCCCAGGGAGGTATAGCATTACACTTTTTATATCCATAATGAATTCTCTCTCTCAGGTTTTGCCACCGTCCAAATCCTACTCCCTTTGTGTTGACGATACCCAGATCTGAGCATCGTTGTCTAATCTCTTGAGATGCAAGTGCCAGCTGCGGCTTGCTATAAATAAGCTTGCCAAGTGGGCGGGGAAAGATAGTTTTCAGTTTCCTCTTGAGATGACAGTCTGCTTGCCCTTTTCTTTACGTCAGTAGTCTGTCACTATGTCTATCCTTAGAGTTGCATAGAACCTACATCCCTGTCAGGAATGAGCATAAATATTTAGGTGTCACCTTTGACAAAAAGCTTAAGTCTGTTCCTCACCTAAAGTCACTCAAAGAGAAGTGTCTTAAAACTGCTAATATTCTAAAAAATCTTAGCCCCCATAAAACCTGGGGATCTGACAGAAAGTGCACCCTACGTCTGTATAGTGCCCTTGTTCGATCCCGTCTAGTCTATGGGTCTCCAGTTTATGTTTTTTCACGGCCGGACGTCTGCTCTTAGGATGCTGGATCCAGTCGGTCACCTGGGCTGGTGCTACAGCAGGTATTTTTTTGGACATCTCCTTTCCTCAGCTAATATGCTGAATCAAACGAGATGAGATGCCACTCGAGAAAAGACGCCAATACCCAAGCTTAACCTATAACTACAAGATACTTGCTAACTGTAATCAACCGACATATCATTCCGTACAGAAGTCTAGAGTTTGCCACCTCTTTGAGAATAGGCCAAGTATTGTGAGACTCTTGAGTTTTCGAGTACAGCGATTTTGTTCTTCACTTTATCTTTGCCTGGACAAAGTTAATATAATGCAGTATGTAGACTGTGTCACCACCTACCTAATGCCAGTTGTTTATGGCTGGACTCTCACAAAGTTTAAAAATCATAGTGTCTCTGCCCTTGTCATTCAGCAGGAACTTTCCGAGCTAGAGAAAAAATATGTAGGTTGCATCTTCTTATACACTGATGGTGCTAAGGCGTCATTATTTGTTGGAAACGCCGTGCATTCTGATCTTTTTATAAAAGTGAAATTTTTAAATACTTGCACCATAATCTGTGCAGCTGAAGTTCATGCAATGTCTATTGCCATAGATTCTATTCTTTGGGTTAAAATAAAGCAGGCTGTTTTATTTGTAGACTCTCAGAGTGCTGTTACCACAATATGCACCTTGTGAGTTTCTAAGAATATACTGGTGCAGCAACTGCGAGATAAACTTAATAAAAAGTTGGGTTCTCAGTCATTTTAATGTAAACATATTCGACAGAGATCTGCCTGGTTAGGAAATAAATAGACTGCCTGAAAAAATTAAAACGCTCTAACCAAGTCTGAGTTCTCAGTTCTCAGTCATATGGGGAATAAAAGGTAATGAGGAAGCAGACAGACTCGCTACATCTTCAGGTATCTTCTCCCACCTCATGCCTGTTTGCCATATCAAACCTCAATGAAGTCGTCACATTGTTTGTTTTTGGCAGTCTGAATGAAACATGGAATTCAACAATAAACTTCATATTACAAAGCCAGTCCTTGGGCTCTGGAAGAGCTCTTCCCTCAGGAACCGATTTCATGAAGTATTGTGTCGTCTTCACATTGTCCACTCTTACATCTCTCACAGGCACCTTTGTGGGGAGGACTCACCGGTTTGTGAACACTGGGGATGTTCTTACCATCCTACATATTTCGTGACCCTGTTCAGGGTTTGACAATCAACATTGTACTCATTTTCCTGAATTGTTTCGCTCCCGAATCCCACTCCATCCTGCTCTTTTTCTGGGAGAATATCCCCTCATACCATTTGACCATGTTTTATCATTTATTACTAGCACTGACTTCATACACCAGATCTAGTCCTGCATAGCTTTTAAAATTACCATTTTGCAACACATTAGTAATAACAGCTTAATTTTTAATTTTGTTTGGTGCAGGATGGTTTTAATAGCTGTTGTGCCAAGAAACCCTCAAACAATGACAACAACAACAATTGTTATTGATGCTAGTTGCTCCTCATTATTTGTATGCACAGATTTGCCTGACAAAATGTTTTTTTTGCATCTAAAAAAAGGTGCCTTTCAAATGACAAGGATTTTCTATTTTATTTTTTATGTAAACTTCTATAGTCAGCAGGGTGCACTTGTTACTGTGGAAAGACGACCATCTAATATTTTAGCGAAGCAATCTGCCAAAGAGCAGGGAAAAATACCTAATCTGTTTCTTGAAAACAAGTTTGCTTCTGCTAATTATGGACTGGGCTTTGACAAATCAGAAGATGATGAGAAAGCTAAAGCTAAATACTGTTTGTTTTGGCAAGTCCCTGACCTGCACAAGTTTGTTCTTTTGAAAGACTGGAGCACTTGAATGGCTTTTCCCCTTGAAGACTCCCTTTTCTAAAATCTAAAGCTTTCTGTTGTGTTCCAGAGTGGCAGAAGTTCTACGGAATTCCTTGCCATTTTGCAACGACAGTATGTTATCTGTAGGGTTCTGTGTTTTTGAAGTTGACTTCTCATGAGAGTTGGAGGGTGTTTTTCGGAGCTTATTTTTCACTGAAAGTTTGGGGTTTATCAGAGTTTATTTTTGTTGTATTTTCAATTCTTCGAAATTCAAAATTGATTTTACTGCATTCCCAAATTTAAGAAATAAAAAAATTAATAAATAAATGATGTCCGGGTACCATGACCCGTTGTCCCGAATTTCCTTGATGAGCTTTTTGTCGGTAGTTTAAGATTTCAAAGGAAACCGAAGTGGTATCTCCTCAGGACTGCAGCTTCTTATGAAGTTCATTTGTAAAACAATGTCTTGTATTCTTTTTATTTTGTCATCGTGACCTGGAAATTAGGAGTTTTTTGTACAAATCTGAATTGATAAAAAATTTACCGGCGAGTGTTTTTAGAATTTTTTCAGATTTATCCGAAAACACGAAACCCTAGTTTGCTAATTAAAACTTGTTGTTAGCCTAGTTGGTTCATGATGCAGTCTAGAAGTTTTTGCGCGACACAAGGGACAATCACAAGGGAGTAGACACAGACAAGTGCAACTTTCATCTAGTTTTTTCGTGCCCAATCAACCACGAACATCCAGAAAGAGCATGCGCAGCACGCTACACAGTAGGAAAAAAGGAAACGGAAAAAAAAAAAAAAAGATAAAAAAGTCGCACACCAAGACACATTCCCCTGATAGTCTTTATCACACTAGTAACCCAGATAAACTGGACTTCACTCTCAAAGAAATTGAGGTATCGCTAACACAGGCACGTCCCTTCTTTATATATAAAACGCTTCCATCAGTTCTCTGGCTGTGGTATCTTTGCTTCTACCCAAGATCCTGATCTCTTGAAATAGCGCCTCACACCCACAGTCAGCACAGTGAGTTGGCAAGTGTGCTATTGCCTTTATTCCTGATTGACAATTTGCTGTTAACATTGGAACGATGGTTTAAAGCTAGTACCCTTCCACAAAATAAGTGAGGCAATAATGGCAGTGCTATCCAATGGCGTCGGAAGTGGGAAGGGGAAGGTTGATTGCACGCCAGTTATTTAAAAAATTGTAGGTAAACAATACGGGGCAGAGGAAGAAGGAATCTCCACACTCCTGCACCACTCTCACCCCCCTCCTACTTCCCAAATAGTTCCAATGCCTCTGGCCTTATAACAGCTCCCTGCAGTTGTCTTAAAAGTAGGCTGAATGAACTATACCAGGCGTGGCCAGACCAGCATATTCAAAAAGCCTGAAAAAAAAAAATTATGTGAGGACTCAAAATAAAATAAAATAAGGAAAATATATTTTTTTTCTTCCCATTTGGCGCCTACGGTGAGTTCCACTCAAGAGATTGCACAGCATGGTTCTTAATTGTCAGTTCCCATTCATTAATCAAGGACCTTGTCCAATGTGCGTATGATGGCACAAAGCTTACAAAATGCAAGCTGCCTTTACTTTTTTATATGTATTTACTTTTGTTCTGACCAAGGTGGGGGAGGGGTGAAGGTAGGTAGGTTTATCAGGGTGCCACAAGCCGCACTTGAACCCTTGAAGAGCCGCATAAGGTTCGCAAGCCGCAGTTCACCCCTGAACTATGCCGTTACATACCGAGCAAGCGCCCACTTAAAATCTGAGAATCATCACAAAAAATTGGAATGGGGGGACTTGTCAGGTTCGAGAACAAAAGAAAAAAAAAAGTAGAAGAGGCATCCGGTAGGGTAGACCCTTGCTTTGCCCATGTTGGATCCGACGGAAACGTGTAGTAGCGGTAGGGGGGTCTGGCAGAACCTCTAATTTTTAAGGCACTGAAGTTTCACTGTTTTGCACCGGTGCGCTCGGAGAAGCACCTGATGCAAGGGGCTCGGCTGGATCGGGAATTCGCTGGGTGGGCATTTGATATATCCTTTTTTTATATTTGAGATGTTTCAAAAGTAGCAGGTGGGCACTTGTCGCGCTGACAGGGCGAAAAGAGCGGGGTGTCTCTTTCTGATGCACAGGCCGCAGCATGCACTTGTTGCCCTCCATCCCTTCTTTAGCTGCAGATGCACGCTCAAAGCTTACAAGATGCCGAAGTGTAGTCAAAGGTAGGAAGCCCCTGCTGGAGGTGGGACCACAGGAAAGCCCCTCCACCGTTCTCATCCTTTTGGTGACTACACGGCGAGCAAGTTTTCCAAAATGCGTCTTTGGCGCATTGGAACGCAAGGAGAAGCATTCCAACCAAAGGGCAACACAGGAAACATTCATGGACAGTGCAAAGCGCTTGTCCTTGTCTACCCCTTCGTGTTCGTCCTCAGCGTTTGCGCAAACAAGTTTACTCAGTACCATAAACTAACTGGCCCAACAGCAAGTCTTGCTAAACCATGCAATGACAAGGCAGCCAAGTGCGCGGCATCATTGGTTGAGGTTGAGAAAAAACAAAAGCGCGCGACGCGTTTGGAGAAAACAAATGCATGAGGTGCACAAGGATGTGACAAACTTGCATGCCGTATACAAGTTTTTGAAGGATTTGTCTTTACATTGTGTTTTCTGCTAGGGGAAGGACAGCACAAAGAGAAGTTAAAAGTGGTTTGTATACTGCCGCGTTTTCACACTGCCGTGTTTTCATACTTCCGCAGCAGTATGCAAGCTCCAAGGTTTGCATACTGCTGCATTTCTAGATAAAGCGCTTGCTGGAGTGAGCTGGGGATGGCGGCCCGGGTACTGGTGTGGGTCCTGTGCCTGGCGCGGGCTTGGGCGATGCCCCTGGACACACCCCTGGACACACCCCTGGACACACCCCTGGACACACCCCCGGACACACCCCCGGACACACCCCCGAACACACCCCCGAACACACCCCCGGACAGACCCCCGGACAGACCCCCGGGGTCGTCCCCAGCCACGTCTCCATCCCTAAGGGTGGTCGGCACCCGGCTCGAGGTGGATTTCGGACCTGCCGATCCAGGGGCACAGCTCCTTCTACTGCTGCTTCCGGACCCTGGCCAGGGCTGCCTCTCTCCACGGGCGCTGGTCTCCTGCAGGGAGAACATAACCGTGAGGATGCCTCGGCTTTGGCAAGCCGCTCTGGCAAAAGTGTATTATTTTTGTATTGTACACATTCTCATTTGTTAACAAGCATTATTTTGCAGTATTCTGATCTCGCAGCGAGAAGACGTTCGGCAGCAGAAATGCGTCTCTACATTCTCTTTTTGCTATCGAGCGTTAGATATAAAGTGTAGGATTTACCTTGCTGCTACCGGTCTTGAAGAATTACATAACGCACTGGTTCCACGACACATAGTCATTTATCGATTGTTATCGCCACTAAATTTCCTTGCACATACGCTGCGCCGGCCTTTTATCACCAATGAAGCGCTGCTCACGTGGCTAGTTGCACTTGGCCACCTCACGGTGAATACAACCACGGACGATTTAACATGTGGGCAACCTCGTTCAGTGCCTTGGATCACCAGGTTGCCTGCAAAAGATGATCAATAATTAGACGCCTTCCAAAATTTTATTTTATGTGTAAAGACCTGTAAGCACCAAAATTTCACTGGATATTCCACTACAAGTCTAGTTTTCTCTCAATATTTCTTCTGGTGAATTCCTTCATGACGGGTTTTGCTAGAAGCAGCCTATAACACTCCCTAAAGAATGGCTAGAGAGACAGAGCCAAATACCGGGTTCCGTGCTGCCTCTCCTTGGCTTTGCAGACTTAATTAGGTTCAAAGCTCACTCCGGCTCTTCAAGGTGTGGCTTTGTTAAAAATGTGCCGTGACTGCAGTGAGGCTGTCCCCAGTATTTCTTTCAGCCATGCAGCCACATTTGTTGCAGTTTGGAAGCCAAGCCATGGACTTCAGCATTGCCAGCCTCGTTCCAGGGAACTACTGTGCGATGGTGGGTGTGCCCCCCAGTGTTGCTTCTTTGTACTTCTCCAGACAGCACAGTGACGTGCTTCTGCCTCTTCCCTCTTGAATTGTCGTGACCAGCACCAGACAACCAATCTTCTTTTATGCAGGGTGTTTGATTTTAACTTATACAGATTTAAAAGGAAAAGGTTGAGTTCAACTAGCCCTGTCGTCACCGCATATTTATCAGCCCCTGCGAACGTTAGATGAGGGGAAAATCGTTGTGCTAAGTTCATAATTAACTAAAACTTGTTACTTAACTTTTTAAATTTTGGCATTAGGGGTCATGTTGAAATTGCAGTACTAGAGGCTAGACTAATCTACAGAATTTGCAAAAAAAAAAGGTCATGATTTCTAAAATGTTAATAAATAAATTAAAAATTTTTTTTTTCCCAATTTAAAAATTGCATGCAAAAAGTGTGCGTCAAGTCCTGCCCACAATGACGCTTGAAAGAGTGACATACCGTATCTCCCCCTTTTTTCCTTCTCTCCTCACACTCGCTGCACTCTGCAACCAACGCCCATTCACACTCTTGCAACTGAGTACGACCGAGAGAGACGAGACCTGTTGAAACCTCTTAAAATTTCTTAGGACAAGAGAACACACTGGCACTCTGGCATCATCTATGCGGTGACCCTGGAACTGCATTTTACAAAAGCGAAGGTTTTGCGGGATTTCCGAGGTCAAATGTGCTTAATATCTATAAGAAAGGCTCGTTTATAACGTTGATAAAAGTTTTTCGAGCCAAGAAAGAAAGGTTAATGCCCGAGAGAAATGAAAAATATGCCGGACCGCCAAGTTTACACTGCTACCCAATAGATGGCGCCAGCGTGTCCTCTCGTTGTAAGAGATATTAGGAGGTTCCAAGGCACCCGGTTCTAAGAGGTTGCAAGTGTGTGAATGGGCCTTTAGATACTAACGAGGAGTGCTGGATTTTCCGTCTCAACAACCGGAGGGCAGGGCACGGATGGGACACGAGTCTCGGCCGACAGCTAATGCAGCATGTGCGTTCGATCGGTGCCCTGCGCCGATTTCCGGTAGGCAAGGTAGAACATCCAGCACCACGACCTCGTTATCCGAGGAACACTGCTCCAATAGGCCCTCGTCCTCTCCCAGGTGAGTGGACCCGCGGCCAACGTGAGCTCCCTGCACCCGGTGGAAGTGGGGCGAAGCCCTCCCGCTACGGCCACTCCGGGCGGCTGCTCCAGCTGGAACGCCACCATCGTCGTCACAGCCTCCTACATGTCGTAAGTACAATCCCCAAGACTTGACTTTGACGGGCGTGTCTACCGTCCAGTCCCGACCAAGGCATTCAAAAGCTGCTTCGAAGTGGCAACGAATTGTCGCTTCGAGACAACGAGACCCAAAAGATGCGATTGTAGAGTAAGCGTCGACGGTCTTTGTTGTTGTGCGGTTTGCCGGAGTCGGTTGGATATGAAACGCGATAAACCGGTGGTCGTCGAGACGAACGGCGCACGTAACACTTCGGCCGTGGGTAACTCCTGACTCTGCCCTCTCCCCTGGCGACACGATTAACTGCTGAAAATGATGTTATCAGTGACATCACTCGGAGCTGCTCACGTGGATCATGGATCAAGTTAATCGGGGAAGGAACTTTTTGCTGGCATCTTCACGAGCGAGGGAGCAAACGACGCGGTGGAGGCTGTCAGCACCAAGCTTGGCCCGCTTATTTGCCTAATGCTTAACCGAAAGCTCTCAAACTATAATATGTAAAATAGATTCCTTTTCAGTTGCCATAAAATTTATTTTTGCTTTGTCTTCCAAAGTTCTTTTACTTCCTTTCAAACCAAACTGAAATGTCACCAAAAATGCACGAATGGGAAATCAAATTCTCTTTGTGGTCAATTTTTTTTGCTGTGTACCCGATTCGGAGGAACAACACGTAGTCGACGGTTTCAAAGATGAGCCATTAGGTTTAGTGCGACACGGGCAGATACGAGGCGTCGACACGAGCACGTCCGTGTGTCTGCTGTCGACTGCGAGGTGCCCACATGCAGTCCCTGTTGCACCCCATCGAGGCAACATATGCAAGGTGTGCGTGGCGAGGCGCTCTCTGCCACCGCGCGGTTGAAGCATGGCAGATTGATCTGGGTATTGGGAAACCTGGCCGGCCGGAAACCTGGGAGCCGCCAGGACTATGGTACCTAGAATGCGTCTGGTGACTGGTGTGTTTAACGCATGGTCAGCTGTGGTCCGTTGATTTCAGCACGATGACGTCATAAAAGTCTCCCGCTGTTTCCTGCCACAATCCTGGCAGTGGCACAGCAACAGAGGTAGGTATATCTGGCAGAGGCTTGTTCTGCAATAATTTGCTGTCCAGCAGCTTGACAGTTCACTGCTGAGTTAAGATGGCACAGCAGTGACACTTGTGTTCGCTCGTTTTTTTTCCCCAAACTTCCACTACCAACTAATAGGATTGCAACATCCAACAGCATGACGCGCCTGCACTTGTGACGTTGCCATTTTGAGACTTTCGATGCACGGGCGGTATAGGACGCTAAACTCGCCAGCTGTAGACGCGTTTCGGGCACTGTTTCAGGATGCTCACACATTATATAACCACTATTTGACTGGGCAACACTGCAAGCCAAGGAGTTGTGCAAGTACCACTCACAAGTAATCAGATGGTTGGCTCCCGCCTCAAGTGGCAACTTGGAAGTAGGGAGAAGATGTCTGCTTATCCGCAGGTGCGCACGGGGGAGGGCATCGGGCGGCATCTCCCCCTTGCAGTAAAGGACCTCTACGCGGGAAAGGAATGACATCCTTCCAAGAGTGCCACTTGCTGTCTTTGGATGATCACGACGGCTGGCGGGTGCGGGAGAGCAAAAAAATAGATTTAAAATAATGCCGAAACCGCTGCCGCTGTCGCGCTGATTCTTGAGGAGATGCGTCAGCATTTGGCGCAGGGGTTCTGACTTGGTGAAGGATGGGAATTCCAACCTCGCAAAGTTCCGCATACTGTTATCTTCGGCGGTTTCGCGCCGTTCACTGCACCTCAGTGGCACGTTGTCGCGTACGTTGTGCCACTGCCACAGCCATTCAGTCCCCTTCTCTCCCGCTCCCGCGGTGCGTCACTGGAAGCGTGCCAGAACACTCTTTCTGTCTTATGTAAGAGGGAAAGTGAATGTAACGAGTGAACGAACGAAGCAAAAGGGCACAATGAAAAACAGCACCACGCCTTCACGAGATTGGTCCAGTCTAAGCCATGACCGTCCAAACGAAAGACGGCTGCATGCAGGCATTAAAAAGCGTGTGTGCTCAAGGTGAAAAGAGATGTCGTCACTTTCCTTATTCGGGGCCTTGCCTTGCAGGAGCTGGGTGGAGGCAGACGTGCAGGTGCATCAGTGGCCCCGGTGCCGTCACCAGTTCCGCGTGGGCCTCTGGGAGGTCCTCCAGCCCCCTGGTCCCGGGGAAGAGCCGTGCGTCTTCGACATTGCAATTGTGCAAGAGGTGCAGCGCAGCCTCGAGGGGGTGGGTGGCACCAGCAGTAAGGGAAAGAGGGGAAGGGGTCCTCACTGAGGTTGACGCTGCGATGGACCTTTCATCGCATCTTCTCTTTCTTTACACTGGTCTTCTTCGACAACACAAGTCCTTTTTCTGAGAGTTTTCCTAGTACGACGCATTCCATTCCACCCCTTTTTGTTTGTGGGGAGCAGCCTCTCCTATCATACGAATGTCTTATAGCTTTTCTAAGAAGTATAGGGAATTTAGACAAACAGTTTGTCTCGCTATACTTTTGTAGCTCTTGTGCCATAAAGCCCGTTAAAATGGCAACAACAACTCTTGGCAATCCCAGATTGTACCGGGCAGTGCAATGTGGGGCTGTGACGATGTATGATCAGGCCGACTAGTACGCTCGGTACATCCTAGAAGGTGTCCCTCTTCTTCTTGCCAGTGCAAGTTTAGAACACAAAGGAAACAGAACGAACATATAAAGAAGCTGGTATATACCCTGTTTTGCTATCGTGCTGCCTCCTTTGCATCCTAAAATCACAAAATGCTGAACTAACATCAACTGCTTCTTCTCTTCATTGGTATCTCTCTTCATGCGCCGCACATAGGATTGGCGTAATGTATGTACCGTATAATACTGAGCATCCAACCATTCCTCAATAAGTGTTCTCCCCTAATTTTGTAACTTTCGTAAAATACACAAAGGACATACTATCTTTACATATTGTTGACCTAAGGAGCACCCATTCCCCAGTTTCACATGATTCTCTCTAAATGTTTCGTGGGTGCTTGCTAAGGATTTTATGGTGAAATGTGTGTGTGGGGGGGGGGGGAGGAGGAGGAGGAGGAGGAGGAGGAGGAGGAGGAGGAGGAGGAGGAGGGAGGGAGGGAGGGAGGGAGGGAGGGAGGGAGAGGGGGGGGGGGGGGGCACTTCATATTTCTGGAATGGTGTATTGCTCACTGGAGCTGTTGCTGGAAGTGAACCACAAGAAAACATGAAGCAAACTGCATCCTTAAACAACACATTTTTTTAACTGCCTCGAAGGGACACTGACACCCCCCAAAATATATTCTTTAAATTTTTTGCTAGGCCATTTAGTATAAAGTGACCAGAAGTCCCGATTTAGGTCGGACAGGTTCCACTTTTTCGGCCATGGTCCCGCTGTCCTGCCAGCGTGCTTGTGGGACAGTGGTTTGTCCCGCTTCGGCTTCCCCAAACCGCGAATAGATCAAAGACGCGGTTAAACGAAAGGATCGCACCAGTGAGAGGGTGTTTTCTCTGATCACGGAGCAAGATATGCTTGGCAGAAATTAACCTTCAGCTGATGCTGAAGGTTAATTTGCATATGACAGGTATCTACAAAGATAAATACATTAATGCTGAAGATTAATATTCCAACAAAAATGTATTAGATGTGCATGCCATACAGTATGCAAATTGCAAGGAAAAGAAATGTGCACAGCATATACAAAATAATAGTCTCAAGTTTGCAAGTCTCAACACAATTAACTCCCTAAACACCCCCACCCTTGACACGCGTCCCGCTTTGGGGCCAGAGGAATGTGGTCACTTTAATTTAATATGATGTCAGAGACTGCCCAATCAATATTTTGCTGCTGAGTCGCTTATATTTTTAATTAAGCCAAAAAACTAAACTGCTCAAAACTGAAACCAAAACGTGAGGAGGGAAGTTATGTCCCTTCCGTTCGACGTTCTTCACTTGAAGATTGATTGCTTGGTACCAGGAACGAGAGTTTCGAAGTAGTGGCCCCATGTCTGTCGCAACATTGGTCCGTCATGCGCCGCCATCGTGTTGTCCATCCCGCGGTACGTCACCATATTGAGAATGACATGTACATGTACTTCCTGTGATCTGTGCAACGTTTTTTTTTGATCAACATATTTGCTGAAACCACAGAGAATAGGGTTGATATTCTTTTATATTTTTAATATTGAATGTGTGTCTTAGGTAACCAAGACTTTGAATATATAGGTACCGTAAAATCCCGTAAGGACGCCCACCCAAAATGAAGAGATAAATGGTGAAAAACATGGGGTGGGCTATCTTTGGGGACGCCACAGCAAAACTTTATAAAAAATCAATGATAAGCGCCGGGGCACCCGCTACAAACCACGTGACGCGGGAACTGATACCGCAGATCGCTGACATGGCAAATTCGCGTTCCACGATGCGATAAACACTCGGCAATTCGCTACAAACTCCTGTGTCACGGGAAAGGATACCGTAGCTGGCCGATGCAGCAGATTTGCGTTTCACGGTGTGAAGTACTCGCGGAAACCCGCCGAGAACTCGCATCTCACGGGAACGGATACCCGTGACAGGCTAGAACAATCTAGCCTGTCACGGAAACCGATATTGCGCACGAAGATCGCGGACAAAAACACGGGAATACGCTACAAACTCGCATGTCACAGAAACAAATACCGCAGATCGCGGATGCAACAAAATCGCATCTCATGATGCAATATACACACGGGAACAACCCGCGCGTGTTACTTACAGCTAAAAATCGATATCGCGCGCGCAGATCGCGGACAAAAAACACGGGAATCCGCTACAAACTCTGGAACGGATACCGCAAATCGCGAACGCAGCAGCGCATTTCACGATGCAATCTACACGCGGGAACAACTAGCGTGTTACGCGAGCCGATATCGCGCGCAGATCGCAGACAAAATCGCGGGATTCCGCTCGCATATGAACTCGCTTCTTGGACACACCGGTACCGCCGATCGCGCCGTTGATGCGCGATTCCCGTCAGACATCGCTTGACGTCCAACGGGAATGGGGGGTGGGCGATGTTTCGGAATTTTTATGTTACAGATATTTAGCCAAAAAAACGGGATGGGCGATCTCTCGGGGGAGGGCGCCCTTACGGGATTTTACGGTACATATAAGTTGAGCACCGTGTGACTATGGAAAGGAGGGGGAGCACTACTGGAACCGGTCAGTTCTCAACCAGCTGTTTTTGGGTGGAAAGAAAACTAATTTCGAACCACCAATTCTGTTTTGTGGAGTTGGGCTCTTATAGGTCATGCTTAGAGAAAAACCTCGGCAATACCCTGTCAGTGTCCCTTTAATAGGACTTGTAGGTGACAAAATGCACTTTCATAAAAAAAAACAACAACTAAGGAACAGAATATTTTATTTGTGATGCGCATTTTAAGTTGGAGGGCAACTCCACTCCATTGCGAAGATTCCGGGATAATGAGTGATTTCGCATTAAAAAGCCCTAGTAAAATACACTACATCATTTGCTTTGCAAAAAATGGGGTATATATTTTTAAATCTAATTTTAAACACGAGCGAAAATCGAAACCGAAACTTCGGCTCTGTCCGGCAACATTGGCCTCGGGCCACCAAGAACATGGCTATCACGTGGTACGAGATGTCACGTGATCCTCTACGCAACGACGGGTGGGATTGGGGCGGGCATGTGCCAGGCGAAAGTGTTGTCTGCACCGCACTCTTCGCCACGTTTTGGTGTCTACGACATTTGACGACGTCTGCCCAACTGCGGCACAACTCTGTGCACGTTGTGTCCGTAGTGTGGACGAATTTCTGAGAGACAATAATCACAAACGGTGAGATGACGACGGCGGTTGTGACAGGGGAGACAGCGGGACCACGGCGGGGTGGCTGGATGGCTCCTAAGAAGCGCGCTGCGCAGGCGCGTTACGTCAGTCACGTGGACACCACCGAGCGCCGAGAGGAAACCTTGCTGACGTCACTCGTTACGCTTGCCCGGAGAAGTAAAAACAAGCAAAAGGGGGCAGTGGTGATGACGTTTAGCTCAATGTTGGTTTCGCCCACGCTGTAGCGTTCATTGACTGTGCTGTTGGTTGCGCCTCAATTCGCCCTGCTCGAGCCAGCCGATTTCGGAAACTTGGCGAGTTGCAAAGTTTGCCAGACCGTTTAAGAAGCATTTAGACGGAACTAGGTCGTAATATTTGACATGTGGTCTTCTTAGCTGATACTGAAGAGGACTGCATTGTATTTTCAAAAACAAAAACTACGTGGAGTGTCCCTTTAAGCGATTTCGTCTGCTGATGTGCTTGCTCAAAATTTAGTCAAATATGCCTTTGGAACAGATGCCTTTACGAGGGAATTGCCCATTAAATGAAGTTGAACTGAAGCCCTGGCTTATATTCTATGTGTTGTGGACTTTGGAAGTCGGTTGACTAGGTAGTTTCACTTATCACAACTAAACACTCTAACTTTCTTTTTAAAATTTACATATTCTTTATTTTGGTGGTCATCAAGATTGTCACTGTAAAATACCAGTGGAGCACCTATCCCACTTTCACTGAAAACTGGATTAATCTGGACATGGGTGCTTGTCCATTCAAATTGGGCACTTAGCCTACGATTTGCATTATTTTTAAGTTTGGAACACTTTAATAGTGGGCATTTGAACGAAGTGGGCTGTTCCGAGGTATTTTACGGTGGGTGGATTCAGTTGATTTCTTTGAAAAAGGCCTGCCTCAGAAGGCTTATTGGTTCTCAGATATCGCAAGCTCTATCGCAAGGAGGAAAGCCCTAAGCAGTCGGCTCTCGACTAACGGTTTTCATTCTTGAAAAGGCCGCGTTCCAAGTCGCAAATACATTATCTCGATTGTTGGGCCCTCGTTGGCCGCATTTCTGCTAAAAATGAGGCGTGCATAACTGCCGCGTTTTTTTTATCGTGATGCAGTCGGCAGTCCAAGGGCATTCTCGTGAAATCCCACGACGGTCCTAGACACAACGGTTCGCATAGCCAACGCTTTCTTGTGGCAGTGTAAACCTGCTGACATAGAGCTGAACCTTCACCGGAGCAAACTTGAGAATCCATAATTTGGGAAGCCAGAGCTAACGAATATTGCTAGAAAGATCTGGTCAGCGGCAGAAGGGACAGGACAAGTGACAACGAAACAGAATAGTTCATGGAGGCCGAGCCAGCGTGTGGGGCCTAGCATGAGATGGCCGTGCGCGCCAATGTCTCGTTTTCGTCTTCGCCTTCCTCGCAACGTGACCTGAATGTCGTGCAGCAAAGAGTCTTGAATGGAGTTTTTGATCCGGCACTTTCAACTCCGTCTAATTGGCTAACCCAGGGACTCGCGAGCTTGCCCATGATTGTCTTCCCCTGGCATAAGCCCGGTCATTTCTCCTTCCAGGTTAACTCCAGCGTGGTCCACTTTGAGAACATGACTGCCGGAAACTACTGTGTTCGGGTGAGCACCACCGTTCTTCCTTTGCCAGCGGAAGGAAGCTGCGCAATTTCCCGTCCTTCAGCCATTTGGCACTTGCGGTAGTCGAGAACTTGTCTTTTTACATGGTCCGCATACGAATGGGACTTTTGCAGGATCAGGTGTTGGTGTTGTATCTTTTTATTGGCATGAGCTCTTTTAAACAACAACTTAAATGTGATCAGTGAAGACTAGAGGAACTACATATATCACTTACAAAGGTAAAACACAAAAGAGAGCCAAAGATTGATTTGTGGAGTACACCAGACGTAAAAAAAATTGCAGTGGCTTAGCTCGGCTACGCCAGGATATATGTAGCGTGAGCTTAGGTTCAACTGGTTATTCTTAGCTTTCCTGGTTGTCTAGGATTAGCTTGATTATCATGCTTACTGCTGCTTCAATGACACGCACATGGTATATGCATTATGTGACTACTTCGGGATCCGATGAGTTAAGCTTCTCCGCTCTTCTGCACCGCTGAGCAGCAATTTCGCTCTCCTTCTCCATGGCTATACCACACTGGCAAACACCCTGCTTAATGTACCATATTTACTTGCACAATGAACGCACTCTCGTAATGAACGCACCCCTAAGTCGGCTCTCAAAATTTCAACTTTTTTTTCACTCGCATATTAAACGCACCACCAACTCGTACGTCGAAATTTTGACCCCCTCCCCCCTCGCGCGCGAAATGAATGCACTTTTTTGTCCTGGTGCAGCGAGGTCGCGAATGCATGGGCAGCGTGGGCGAACAAAACGCCTTGCAAAAGGCATTAAAAAAATTTAAAAAATCCAACGGAAGCAAGAAAAAAAAAACATGAAGAGAAGCCTTTTTTTTTTTTTGCACAGCGCAGTCTGGACTTTGGGTCGCGCGCAAGGAGATAAGAAAGAAAAGCGGAGAAGCACTCGCCTAAACAAAGGGCACATAATGAAGGCATCCTGCCCTCGCCTCCTCCTCGCACTTTGGAAAGAGAAGCGAGAAGCCGTCGAAATGAATGCACTTTTCTATCCTGGTGCAGCGAGGTCGCGAATGCATGGGCAGCGTGGGCAAACAAAAGCAACTTGTGAAAGGCGGGGAAAAAAAAAAAGCAAAAAAACATGGAGAGGAGCTTTTTTTTTTTTTTGCGCATCGCAGTTTGGTTTTGGAGTATCGCGCCGCGCGCAAAGAGATAAGAAGTTACGTTGATTTTTCGGGATAAAAGGTCCGTTCAATATGCGAGTAAATACGGACGCAAAAATTTTACTCCGCATAATGAACGCCCCCCCACCTTTGCATCGATTTTTCGGAAAAAAAAGTGTGTTCCTTTTGCGAGTAAATACGGTATACCCCCCTGATACCTCTGCGCATGCGCGCAAAATGAGAGGCGCTATCAAGCGGCTCCGGTGCAGCGTCAGACTTGGCTACTGCGCAACGGAGGTGCACAGCTGGGCACGTGCCAGCGCCAGTGCATCTGCCGCGGCTATGACGTCACTCCTCTAGAATGCGCAGACCGCCGAGGCGCGCGCGGTGGTGGCGGAGCGCGCGGTGGCGGCGGCTCCGGCACGCCAGCTGTGCAGCCGCCTCGGTGGCTCTGAGGCGAGAGCGCTGGCCTACGGATCCCCATGTGGCGGGTTCTAATCCTGGCCGAGGTGCCCGCAATCTGACAGAGGCCTATTGCGGAGGAGGCGCCGTGTAACCGAGCTTTCGGTTGCATGTCAAAAGATCCCCAGGTGGTCCAAATTAATCCTCAGTCCTCCGCTGGGGCGTGCCAGATGCCCGTCGTTGGTTTGGCACGTAAAACCCCTAAATTTGACTTTTTTGCGCCAGCTGTGCGCCGTGTGACGTCACTGCTCCTCACGCGTGCGCAGCACGGCTCTGCTCAACCTCGGCCAGTGTAGGTCACGCTACAAAAATATTTGGGAGTAACTATTGACGACCTGGGCAGCGTACGTGCCAAAGACGAGACGATCGTCGACGTATCAAAGTAGATCGTATTGACTTGTCCCCCTACTCGCGACAATTGGGACACAATAATCCATATAAGTATTTAGATTGGTCTCAATAGACTGACGACCCAGGAAAGCATGGTGTGTAGCTGTTGCTGTTAATTTTAGATGGAAGTATGAAGCATCCTGGGTACATGTAGCAATCTGGAAGACCTTAGAAATACCACTAAATAGGAAAGCATATGTCGCAGTAGTATGTAACAATGAAGACATCGCCGGTTTTTAAAACTAGAATAACCGCAGATTTTCTCTAAAGCTGCTGAAAATCTTCCAAACTATACTTCATCTCACTACCTGCATGCAGTGCTGTGGAAGCCATAAGCGAAAGAGAGAGGAAAGCTGCTTTTTTAAAATTTCAGTGACCAGCTAACCTCTGGGGGGGGGAACGAAAGTGACCTCTGGGATGCACAAAAGAGGGTAAGAGGGGAGTTCCTCGTTCCCCTCCAGCTGCTTAGGTTACGCCCTCGTCACTGCGCCTTCGGTAACACTGCGTGCAACTAGTGAGATAAGAGTACAAGCGGAATTTTAAAAATGTGTTTCAAAAGGGGAGTCAGCAGCTCGCCGTTTCCTTATCGCTTCCACATTTTCTACGACTAAAAAGATTGGTGGCCGTTCACTTAACTCTTCCTAAAACAGATCGCAAAGGTATTTGCAACTTGATCGAGCAATGAATGATAGCTAGAAGCGTTATCTGTACAGTCGCGCAAGCAGATACTTTTACGTTTTTTACGAATTTTTACGAAAATGTTTTTTACGAATTGCTTTAAAATTTGCCATAAAATGTCTTTGCCACTTGTTGAAGTTAGTTGTATCTCCTGGTGATTCAAAATGCTGGTCTAAAAAAGGCAGAGGATATTGGGTGAAGTACTCGCTTGCTCTAAGCCGCCTCGGTGGCTCCGAGGCGAGAGCGCTGGCCTACGAATCCCCATGTGGCGGGTTCGAATCCCGGCCGAGGTGCCCGCAATCTGACGGAGGCTTATTGCGGAGGAGGCGCCGTGTAACCGAGTTTTCGGTTGCACGTCAAAAGATCCCCAGGTGGTCCAAATTAACCCTCAGTCCTCCGCTGGGGCGTGCCAGATGCCCGTCGTTGGTTTGGCACGTAAAAACCCCAAAATTGATTTCGCTTGCTCTAATTTGTACCCGTACAGATTCCAAATAAGATTCAAGGTTGAATCTTCTATGTAAAATAAGGGATGCATTGGTTGCAGTTAAAACACCACTGTCTAGCTCCCACCCAGTACAAGGACAGTCTCTTTGGGGGTGTGTGCATGTTTATACAGCCTAGAACTTATTGTGCCTCAACGGGTGACTTGTCTCCCAGCTGTAGTTGAGAAATGTAGCCAGTGCAGTACAACCGCTAGCCTGGGGTCTTTAACGCGTGCACCACGCAGTAGTGATACACGACCGCACGCTGGTATGATGCTCATCCAGATCGAAACGGGCAGGGGTGGGGATTGAACCCAGGATCCCTGGGTTATGCAGAGTGAGCTTTCGCTCCACTTGCTCCGAGCTGGTGTGCGCTAGCCCACTCGGGCACCGATCCCACAGGACAGTATCTGTTTCTGCAATACTTGGTGTATCTTAGAATAAAGTAATTACCATTTTGTAAACCGTTTCAAAGACGTTCTGGAAAGAAAAAGTTATATCATGATTTGAGAAAATATAGTAAGGGTGCAGGCGAGCTGGTGAATATTAAATTTTGTAATTAACCTGAGACTGGGTCAGAAAAGAAAAATCAAATCGTAGAAGAAACAAAAAAGGACAGGACGACGTCTAAGACGTCGTCCTCTCTATTTCCTGTTTCTTCTACATTTTAAAGTTTCTTTTCTACCCCAGTTTCAGGTTAATTCAACATGATCATGATCTGAATCCAGTTTAGGGTCTTGCAGGAATTCAGTGCTGGTCAGCCCAACGTTAGGGCAAATAATAGGGGAAATACACGAGAGAAGAGGCCTGTTTCTAGAGCTTTTTCACATAACTTATTAGTGATGGACCGAATCTGCCGGACTTCAGATTCGGCAAATTTCGGCACACGCCAAACTTTTAAAGAAAAATTCGGCAAAGATTCGGCAAAAATTCGGCAAATGTCTGCGCACGCGCGAGAGAATGCGATGGGGCCATGGGTTGCAATGGACGCCGTGCAGTCGTGCGGCTACCATTGTACAGTGTAGTACAACCAGCGGTTACGGCAAGGTGTGGAAGAGACAACACGGTATCTGTGTGTTTGTGAGCCTTTGCAAGTGTGGTTCTCCAATATTTTCTGCCTCAAGAACAAAAGATCGACCAGTAATTTACGCTGTCCACTGTGCGAGTGACAAATGATGTGGTACTTTCTGGATAATGTGATTTTCATTTGACCTTTCCAGTCATGCGACGGGGTAATTGAAACATTGACTGACAATTACTTTAGTGCACTCCTCGCCATTATAACAATCCTGTTTTCGGCTCACAAGTAGTTTGTGCCAAAACAAAATAATATTGCTTTTTCATTAGTTTTATTTGGTGATTTTCATGTATCTGCGTAAAACTAAACACAGAACTATCATGCTCGCCGTTGCACATCCGACATTCCATCCCAAACTCTACCTTTCCATCTTCCTAAATGTCCATGTGTGTCCTAACACCAGAAACAGGCATTTTGAAGGTTAAAAACGAGACGTTGCGAATATGGGACGCACACTTTCATGCAAAGCTGACGTCAAGTGACTCAAATAAAAAACATGCATATTTAAAATAACATTGTTATCTCTTCTGGTGAAGGCTCATCAACCGTGGCATTCATTTTCGCGCACGAAACGGTGACTCCCAGAGAAAGTAAGAACGCAGTGTTATTGCCCTTCTTTTAACAATGCACACACACTTGCAGAATTGCGCTGATGAGGCCTCAAAACCGAAACTCTCGTAGTGTGATTCGTGACTGTGCTGCTACTACTCAACCTCGTTGTCATGCCACTTCTGCAAGCAGTCACTAAAATTGCCAGTGAACACACAAAAACGACACCGACGCAATTATATTGTAGAATATCACCTTATTTAGTAATAACTGTGTCAATATGCATTACATGTTGCATTTAAGTTAAGAAAACAACAACATAAAACCGTTCTTCACCTGAAAAATCTAAATATCAACGTGAAGTCTGATAACAATGTATTTTTGCCGAATCTTTGCCGAATCTGTAGAAAATGAAGTAACCGACGAAAGGACGACTGACAACCTCGGGGTGGCTGCTAACGTGGAACGTTTAATCAGCTAGCCCTAGCCCTTTTTGCCCCGGCCGTCGTCTCGTGGACTCGTGCGAGCACCCGCGCGCTAGGCGATCTTGCAGTGCCGTAGCAGTCTGTGTTTGCCCGCGACAAGGGCCGGCACGAGTGCACGCGCCGGTTACGATGACGTAGCATTCCCTCCCCCCTTATAAGTTCAATCTGTCCGGTGGTTTCCGCATGCGCATCGAACGCCTGGGCAAAGCTGGCTGTGTGGCCGGCTCAACTGGCCTTGAGTCACCGTGCTCGTAATCAGCCCCGTCACTGGAAGTGGCCCCATCTTCCGATGTCGACTGCTGCTGCTGCTCACCCGTCCCGACCTTGCCTTCGGCCTCTTGTGGGGCGTGTGTACCGCCCCGTCGACGCAGTTGGTCCAGGTGACGCCGCTGCTGTCCACCAGGTGTATCCAGGGTGACCATGCGCGTCCCTTCGGTTGATGTCACCGTCCCTGGTAGCCACCTTTTCCCTGGCTGAAACTGTCGCGACCAAACGCGCATTCCTGGAGTCAGTGACAACCTAGTGCTCGAGGTCTGTTCGATGATCTTGTCGTGCTCTTGTTCTTCCTCTTCTTCGGGAAAGCAGCCAGTCAACCTCGATCTTGGTTGAAAGCCCATCAACCTCTCTGCCGGTGACTTGCCGTCATTTGTTGGCGTCGACCTGTATCGAAATAAAAACTTCGAAATACGGTTCTGCAGGGTGCCTTCCTTGTTTTTCTTCAAGCCTTCTTTAATAGTGCGCACCGCGCGTTCCGCTAGCCCATTCGATTGTGGGTGATATGGGGCTGTTGTCAGATGACGCACATGGTTGTCCTGTAGGAATCGTGCCATAGCTCCACTGGAAAATTGCGGACCGTTATCCGATACCAGTGTGTGAGGCAAACCAAAGCGCGCGAAGATTCCCCTGAGTACGTCAATTGTCGTGTCAGCTGTTGCTGTCTTCATGGGTACGGCCTCAATCCATTTCGTCTCTGCATCAACCAGTACAAAAATCATGTGCCCTTCCAGTGGACCGGCAAAATCCATGTGCAGGCGGCACCAGCGTTTGTTGGTCTCTGGCCATTTTGAAGGAACCTGCGCCGCAGGCATCGGTAAACACTGCACGCACTGTGGGCAGTTTTGCACCAATTTTTCAATGTCCCTGTCTAATCCTGGGTACCAAAAGACTGTTCGAGCGAGGCTTTTCATGGCCGAGATTCCGGGGTGAGTGTCGTGCAGCTCCCTCAGCATTACCGTCCGCGCAGCTTCTGGCAGAACAACGCGATGACCCCAGTAAATCAGATTATGGCTTACCGAAAGTTCATCTCTGCGTGAAAAATACGGCAACAGTGGCTGCTCCTCTGTGCTTAGCCTTGTCGGCCACCCACCCTGGATCCATCCCTTTACTTGCTGAAGTTTCTTGTCGTCCTTGGTTAGGGTTGCCATCTGCTGTGCCGACAAAGACCTGTCATCCAAACCGCGTGTATACAACACATACTCCATGGGCTCACTAGCGTTGTCAACTTTAGACCCCGCCAACGGCAAGCGACTTAGAGCGTCGGCATTCCCATTGCTCTGTCCTTTCCGATACTCAATGTCGTACTGGTATGCCGCAAGGAGCAGCGCCCACCTCTGGACTCGGGCTGCCGCCATTTGCGGGATAGCTTTCTCCGGGTGGAACAACGCCGTCAGAGGTTTGTGGTCTGTCACCAGTGTGAAGCGATTACCGAAGAGATAATCTCTAAACTTTGTCACGCCAAACACCAACGCCAGCCCCTCTTTTTCTAGTTGGGAGTAATTGCGTTCAGCCGGTGACAGTGTCCTTGAACGGAACGCTATCGGGTAGTCCTTTTCGTTGCAACGATGCGACAAGACAGCACCCAAACCGTCGGGTGAAGCCTCGCACTCTAGTCGCAACGGTTTCCGAGGGTCGTAATGAACGAAGAAAATCGGCCTCTGTCATGGCACGTTTCGTCTCTTGGAAGGCTCTTTCCTGTTCCATCCCCCACCTCCATTGCGTTCCCTTGGCCAGCAGTCGATACAAGGGAGCCAGCGTGGTGGAAAGGTTAGGCAAAAACTTCGCGTAATAGGTCACTAGCCCCAGGAAGGATTTTAGCTGGCTCACAGATGTTGGCCTTGGCGCACCTGTCACCGCCTCGAGATTGTCCCGTTGAGGATGAAGGCCTTTCGCGTCAATCTTGTGTCCCAGAAACGACACTTGTTTCTCCCGGAACCGACACTTGCCTTGGTTGAGCTTGAGTCCATTGTCCCGAAGTCGCTGAAACACCTGTCGGAGCGTCGACGTGTCATCCTCCTTCTCGGCGACAATGATATCGTCCAAGTATACTTTAACACGAGGCAGTCCCTGCAGGAGCGATTCGATGCATCGTTGAAAGAGCGCTGGGGCAGACGCGATGCCGAAGGCCAGTCGGTTGTAGCAGTACAGGCCCTGGTGTGTGTTCAGCACTGCCATCTTCTGAGCCTCCTCGTCGAGAGGAAGCTGATTGTACGCGTTGCGTAAATCCAATGTGCTGAAGACCTCTCCTCCGTAGAGCGACGCAAAAATATTGTCAATCTTGGGCAATGGATAGCGCTCCAAGTGTGTCGCCGGATTTACAGTCACCTTAATATCTCCACACAGCCTTATGTCACCGTTCTTCTTCGCCACCGGCACGACAGGTGTGGCCCATTCCGAAGTGCGGATCGGGGAGAGCACTCCCTCCTTTACTAGGCGATTAATTTCCTCCGAAACTTTATCTCGAAGGGCGTAAAGCACCGGTCGCGCCTTACAGAAGCGGGGCATTGCGTCTTCTTTTTTGTACAGCTTAACAGGTGGTCCCTTGCAGCAGCCCAGCTTCTCTTCGAAGATGTCTGCAAATTCCTCAAGAAGTTTCGGCACGGGAGCTTCAGCGTGGACCGTGTTAACGCTGTGACCCGATCTCACATCTAGAAGAGACACACCAGCATTGCGAAATGCCTGAATTGTGTTCCGGCCACACAGTAGAGGTCCTTGACAGTCCACAATGACCAACGCGCTGTTCACCTGTGCTTGACCGTGTTGTACCTTCATGGCAATTCTGCCAACAACCGGCAGTGGCCCAAGGAAGCAGGAAAGGCGAAGGGGAGTCTTCTCCAGCTCGGGCCACCACTTGCGGTGCTTTTTGAAGACGCTCATGGGTATCACACTCACTGGTGAACCAGTATCAACAAGCATTCGTAGCTTCCGGCCTTCCCAAAACAAATCCTCTTCCATTGGTTGAACCACGTCTCTGTTGGCTGAACTGTGTGCAACCAGGGCTGAAAGCATCTCTTCCCCGCTCGCTTCCTTGTCAGAGTCATCCAGCGCGTATGCTCCTTCCTGGTTGGTGCGACCGGACTTGCACGTCCTCGCCAAGTGGCCCTTCTTCCCACACTTGTGGCACACCGTTCTGCGGTGCCGACATTCGTCCGCTGAGTGATAGGCGTCGCACCTCCAGCAAGAGGCACGTGTACCTGCTGCGCTGTTGCCTCGTCTTGTAGGCCCCTGATTACTCCGACGAGTTCGGACGAAATGTGTACCGCCAGCCCCGTCTTGCGAAGCTGTCTTTCTCATCGCCTGGACGCTTTCGCCGGCAGTCTCGGACGAAATTGCAAAATCTTCCGCCTCTTCGAGGCTCAATGTCTTACGCGTAAGCAAGAACCGCCGTGCGTCATCATCGCGGAGGCCGCAGACGATTCGGTCTCGAAGCATCCGGTTAAGGGTCTCACCAAAATTGCAATCTTTGGCGAGACGCCGCAGGTCTGCGATGAAGTCCCGAATGTTCTCCCCTTCCTCTTGCGTACGTGTAAAAAATGAATAGCTCGCTGAAATCTCGTTGGCTTGGGGATTGTAGTATTCCTCGAGGTGACTCACGACGACCTCGTAAGTTAGGCTGTTTATGGCCTCCGACTGACAGCGCCCTTGCAAGACTCGCACGACATTGTCGCTCAGTGATGACACCAGGAGCGCCCTACGCTTCGCAGGGTCCGTGACGCCGTGTCCCTCGAAGTAGGCTTCTAGGCGGACACGGTAAGTGCTCCAGCTGCTCGTCGTTTCTTCGAACGTAGGCGGTCGGGAACCCATCTTGACTCCCTCGTCCTTCAGCGCGCCCGCATGTCGCCAATTAATCCTCGTCGCCACTGAAGTAACCGACGAAAGGACGACTGACAACCTCGGGGTGGCTGCTAACGTGGAACGTTTAATCAGCTAGCCCTAGCCCTTTTTGCCCCGGCCGTCGTCTCGTGGACTCGTGCGAGCACCCGCGCGCTAGGCGATCTTGCAGTGCCGTAGCAGTCTGTGTTTGCCCGCGACAAGGGCCGGCACGAGTGCACGCGCCGGTTACGATGACGTAGCAGAAAAGTTTGGCAAAAATTCGGCTTTGCCGAATCCTAAGATTCGGCTTTGCCGAATTTTCGATTCGCCAAAAGTTCGGCCCTTCAGTATAACTTATGGTTCAATTCAAGTGAAATTGACGCAGCTCATCTGCCTTTACAATCTGACTACAAATATGCACTTAGTTTTGATGTAGCCTAATTAGGTTTATTACCTAATAGTGAAAGTTTAATTTGCAAAGATTATAGACAAGATTATTAAGACCACTTGAAATACTTAAATTAGAAAAAAAAAAAAAATCTCAGTAAACTGAAAGGTCCGTGGAATGCAAAAAATCACAGGGTCTCTTATGTCATCCCTAAGACGACTTGAAGGCGAAAGCCCAAGCGCCGATGCATTAAAGACAAACACATGATTTACTTTGTTTCATATGCTCTTTTTTGACATTATTTGCTTTCTAGTCCTTCTTAATTCCCATTGATTATTCTTACTTCTTTTTAATTACTCTTAATTCACTTTAATTCCTCTTAATTCACTTTGATTCCCCTTAATTTGCTTTGTCGTCCTTCTTAATTTCATCGCCTCCTTTCGTGTCGCCGACGTGTTTTCGCTCAAGGACTTCGAAGGTCGACTGAACGATGAGACATATGAGGCTTTTGTCTTAATAAGGTGTAAATGAAAGCTCTACGATTATTTATAAGATGAAGTTTTCCAGTTCTAAAGCTTTTTATTTTAGAAAGCATAAAAGGCATTAAAAAAAAGAAAAGAAGAAACCTGATGCTATACTTAACATATATATACTCCTTATTGGATATGATAAAGTGAAACGATGAAGATTGGACGTGTGCAAGTGGAGAAATGGCTTCCTTAGAGTAGCAAAGTGTGTAAATAGTTCATTCTAAAATAATTGCAAAAACATGCACAGCCTCATTTACCATGTTTCCAAGTCTATATTTCAAGATTTAAAGAACTTATTTCACAAAATACTTCAGGCCAAGATGATAAGTGCTGCTTTGCTCAGCGCCGACTTTGCTGCTGCTGCTAGAGATTTTTAATCCTTAGAAGGTCGGTAAGATTTTTAGTGCTGTTTCTAAAGAGAACCATTCTAATAGTAGAGTGAGTTGCCCCTGGATGTGCTTTGTACGCAGTTTTATTCGTAAAACACAGAATTCTACTCACTATGTGGGTACGACGGCATTATACGACCCTGGGCTCATGATCGTTAGCTATTGAAAATGAAATCACCGGCTGGGTGGTGCTGGCTAGAGCCACTAGATGATTTGTATCGACGCTCTACTCCTCAATTCTCTCGTGGGCGCCGCCATTTTGTGGTCGAGTGCAGAGTGGGCGCAATTGGCGGTGGTTACGATTAGAAAATGCGACTTGCTCAGCTTTATGAGCAGAGTCTAGAAGCTCGGGTGATATTGTGTTGCTCTGTCGTGGACTGTTCCAAACTTTCTAGGGGACGGAAAAGTGTTTCCTGCTATTTCAGGTGAAGCTTCGGATGACTGGCAACAATGATTTTAAGCGACAAGATTGCTAAGGGCGGTGCTAGTCCAAAGCGCAGCTTATTTAGTCGTGCATGATTCAAAATAAAAAGAAGGATCATGAATAAAAAAAAAAGAAATCAAATAGACCAGATACATATTTGATTTAAATCAGATTTATTTGATTTAAATCAGATTGAACGACTGTAGCTAAAAATTAGTGACTCCTTATCATTACACATATTTTTAAACATGGCAGATTGATCGATCAATCCGTCTGATCGCTGATAACATTGCGGAAGGAACAATTACTGTCAATTTAAAGTACAGTTTAATTAGCACTTCTTATCGATGTAACCCGAGCCATACTAGAACAAAAACAGGTTTGATTTTTCTAGTTAGCTAGAAAGTCTCATTTGCTTTTTTTTTGCGTTGTGATTTGCTCGCAACGAGACAAAACCTTTTTGGTTTTTGTTCCTTTCTTACATGTTCCACTCTGCTCGCAACTGACATCATGTAAGCGACTGAACGAAGCGGAAGGTAGAAAGAAATCTCGATGATCCGACGTGGTCTGAAGAGCAATATGCTTTTCGCTTGCATTCAGCCTGACATAAATATCTTCTTCTTTGGCGATTCTTCGATTTAAATACGAGACAAATTTACGTGGAAAGCATTAAACGACAAACAAACGGTAACTTAAACCTATTTTCTAAAATTTTTACAAAAAAGGTTTCGTGATTTAAGTCATTTTTATTTCTGTTATCCACCATGGAGCCGCGTTCATTGGTGCGTCCATCCGTCTCCGCAGGTGACGCCAATGTGCCCCGGCAGCTCGGACTGCCTCACCCTCTTCTCCAAGGTGGTGGAGCTCCCAGGCAAGTGCTCCTCCACCTTCGACCGTGTAGTTTCGACCCTTTCGAGGGGCCGACTCCTTTCGCGGGCTCGGCACTTTTGGACGGAAGCCGACCTCGCTCCTCGTTCGTCGCGACCACGCTCTGCACGAGCCTTTTGCGCCGTGCGGTCGAAGGGCCGGTTCCGGTTTTCACAGGACTGTAGCCCCGTGCGGCATGCTACTTAAGCGTGGGACTTTGCCTTGCGGCCGATTCGCACGTCCTCGCGCAAGTAGCTTTGGGAGCGGTGCTAAGAGTGGGCCAGCCTCGAGAATGTGGCGCAAAAACGTTGACGTCGAGTGTGGCGGTCGGTCGGTCTGCTTTTGACCGAACCAGAAAATCGGCGTCGTATCTGTGGGTGTGGCACTTCTAGACTTCTGGCACTTGTCCCGCAAGATTTGACAAAGATTTGGCCAGCCAATCTGGGTTTTTACGTTTTGCCCGAAACCTTTTCATTGTGACTGAAGAAACATGAAATGAAAAATAAACAATATATAGTTTTGTTGTTAATGATAGAGCTTTGCAATTGAACGATAGATTCCTGCATGATCTATTCTGCCATGCCAATACTCCTGCGTTTTTCTCGGGTGTTACGATGTCCAATTCATGGAATGCTTGGGTACCTAAGGTTCCATATTTTTTTCTTCAATTAATATTTTAAGTTCAGCTTACTTTTATTTTATAAAAATATTTTGTTTTCTTTGTTTATATAGTATGTTTACTCAAAATTTATTCGTGTTTTTTGCGAATGTTTAGAAAAATAGAAAGGTGCAATTTTCTTTGTGATACGACTGATATATTTATTTTTCTCGAAACTATAAGGTATTTGTTTTAAGGGGAGGCACTCCCTTGGAGGGTCTACTTTTTAAGTATTTGTGCCAGGTCAATGAAATTTTTAGGGTATGTTAACCGTCACAACTTAGGAGGCTACACCAACTTTCAACCCAAAAGGTTTATTTTCTGACAAGTTACAGCCTTATTCGTTAAAAAAAATGTACATGTAGCAGTGCCAAAGGAAAAAAACTATCGTTTCAAAATATGAATAAAAAGGCACAATTTCTTTGTTGGGATATAACGCTGAATGACTAAACTAATCGGTAGTAGGCTTGAAATAATTTTTAAGGCCATATTTTCTGTAAAAATTATCTTTCAATAACGGTATGAATTTTTAATTTTTTTCTTGTTTCACAAACGTCAACATTTTTGTGTGAACAAATAAAAATTTGCAAAAAGTAAGCGCATAGCCGAGTTCTCCAGTAAATTTCATGCCAAAAAAGCCGTACATTAGACATGGGGGCACTTAACTCATCGAACGATAGTTTTAGAGCTGTGAAAAAATGGTGAAAACATAAAGCTGAGAAAAACAGGTTTGAAAGTTCAAACAGTGTTTTACTTTAGATGGGGCTTGCCATTTCATCTAAAATGCTCCAGGGGCATATGTCACTCCTTCCTCTGCACGGTCCCTCTGTGCCTTGGCCACAGCTTCCATCTTCCTTTTTTTGTGGGACATCTTGGAGGACTCGAGCGCTTTCACTTGGTCCTTCGCAACCTTGATCTTGGTGGCCCTTTCTCCGTACGATGCTTGGTAGCTCCCTGGCTGGATGCCCATTTCCAAC
>JABSTQ010002497.1:0-20306 GCA_013358835.2 Ixodes persulcatus | reverse complement strand
TTTCTGCTTTGTGGTCGTTTAATAATGCAGGGATATTTCTGCCGTTTTCTTCATAGGACGCCCTAACTTTCCGTTACTACGCATTCAGTACTAAAAACTTCAGCTTCGTCATTATTTGATAGAAACTATAAGTACGGTGCATAGTTGTAACAACTGTTGGCATCTCGCGCACACAACTATCTCTCGAATAGCAAGAAAGTTTAATATTTTATATGCCTAAAGAAAACGAAGTGTTTTAATTACTTTGCAAGAACCTGGATCTAGAATTAAACACATGACCCGATAGCGAAAAATAAATGTTGTTTGGTCAGCAAAAATAAACTGCTCATCAAAGGAAGCAGAAGCGTAGTGTGAATGAGATGTCAGAGGTGGTGCTAGAACGAGAAAGTTTAAGAACGCGGCGTTAACTAAATCAAAATATTGAACAGATAACACGAAAAATATTCTGGAGTCAACGTCCACTTAGTCTTAATATTTGAGAAGACCTGAAATTGCACCGTAGACGTCTGTATTATTTATTTCAGCAAACATGATTGTAACCGCGACTGACAATAATTATTTTCTTAGTGACAGCTTTTTATCACCAAGTCCAAGGTCACTGAAAGATTGCACGTGATGGAGGTCACTGACATTTCTTTACCTTGGGGTCATAGGTCAAACAAAATGCGACACGGGTCAAATGTAAAAGGTCACTCGTGGTTCGAAGGTATGGTGGTTGCTGTTTTTTATACTTTTTTTGGTGGAGGGGCGTGATCAAGAACGACACTCGGATTAAAAAATAATATTAGCGAATGGGAGCGTGGCGCTAACACTTGTTATAAGCAACATTACAAAAGAAAACATACTTATCATTGTGTGTTTTCGGAAAAGGCTGATTGATTCAAACAGAAAGGAGAAAACGACTTCCAAGGAAACCATAACTAGCGCCCAGCGCTTCATCTTACCATATCCAACCTTCTTAGAACGTGTTTTTGTATTTAATATTGCATAACTAAAACCAAAATTTGTAAAATGAATAAACTTATGTGGGATATGAATGATTTTATGCAAAGGGTTTTAATCGGCCATACAGGTTTTTAATTGGGACGCCACCATCGCGCTCTGCTTTGTAAATGAAGAAAGGTAGTCATGGGTTTTTGGAGCAATTGCTTTTCAACTTCCGGCGCAACAGACGTGGCCTGGGAATTATACAAATGTAAGTAATTGCCATCGCCTACATGTGTTTCCACTTTATAATCAGGAATTCCAAAGTATATCTGCTAGAGCTGCACCATACTCAAGGCGTTTACATCCCTGGGTTTAGAAATAAATTATACTACTGCTATTTATATAACAAGCAATACTAATAGAAAGGTAATTTCATTTTCAGCAAGGTTACTTGGGAGCAACGTGTAAATATTGTCTACTTGCCACTACACCTCAGCCTCGAAATCTAGGTAATAATTTTGTTTTTTATGCTTTTCATCTGCTATTCAACGCTAGTAAATTATATTCTAAAAAAGGTACACCTAAGTTCTGTTTGAAGAAGTGCTACTACACTGTATTTAAACCAAATATGGGTCCGTCAGATTAACTTAGAGGCTGGAAATTTGCTTTACTTTCGCATCGCAAATTATTGAGAAAAACTCTTAACATTTTGTGCCCCACATTACTGTTTTCTTACAATTTCTTACGTTACTTAAAGTAACCGAAACATCCGTGTCTCTAGTGTCGTGTGCCAGGCTATCTCTCTGAACTGGTAGCCTCGCCTAATATGAGCACAGTTGTCCCGGTGACCTGCACGTAAGGCTTCGTAACCTAGCATAACATACGAAAACGGGGCTGTGTGAACCAGGCTTTAAATCCTAACCGCACATTCCTGGTAATGAAACTCTTTCTTTATTTTTATGGCAATGTATTGAATTTAAAATCAACCGCTAAGGCGAGACCAACAAGGCTTCTCTTCTGAACACACGCGTCCCCCTGTACGCGCTGGTTGCCTTCCGCTGTGCTTTGACTACGCGTGCATGCTCGAGGCTCACGAGCCGCCCATGCGTTATCGAAGGTAGAGAGCGCGCTATAGCAGTCATATTCTAAGTTATGAGATCTTTTGCAAAAAGGTAAAACGCCCTCTCTGATATCTATAGTAGCACGAAGCGTGCTCGCTTATTGTCACGTTGTGATTTTGTTTACATAATCAAGGCGTTTTGCTACTCTATTGTGCAAAGCTCATATATGCAGCTATCTTCACACGAAAACAGCATGGAAAATGCGGTTTCAAGTTTTAAAAAAATAATCACGCATGCGTTTTAGTTTTTTCTTTCAATATAGCCCTAGTTACAACAACACCAACTCGGAAGCAAACCAAATATTAAATAAAACTTGAACAATTCGTTATTTAGTGC
This sequence comes from Ixodes persulcatus, assembly GCA_013358835.2. NCBI lineage: Eukaryota > Metazoa > Arthropoda > Arachnida > Ixodida > Ixodidae > Ixodes > Ixodes persulcatus. Next base: position 17,922 of record JABSTQ010002497.1, on the reverse strand, counting down.
CATGAACGAAGCCGAATATCGGCGACTGCGATTTTTCAATTCAGACAGGGGCTATCGAGTCAAGACTTAGCAAATCTGAATTCATACCTAATGAGAAGTATTTGCTATAATCCCGATTTTCTGGGTGGAATTAAAATAAAAGATCAGGAAGTAAATGAAAATGAAATAAAATAATTGTAGCAAAAGCTGTTCAAAACGATCATAAAGCCACCTTATCGGATATTATATATTCTTGATATGGAGGCGAAGCCCAAGGATGCCAGAATCATCAGCGTCACGGACGGGCAAAAGAAAAAAAGCAAATAAAATAAAGTTAATTGATAAAATAGAATAGTGTCCTGCCGATCCTTCTAAGTGCTGTCACAAAATTGTTTTCTTCTTAATTACAATCACAGCTTATAAATTTCCCTATCCAAAATTTTACTTTCTTATGCTACCGTAGTATAGCCGCACTACCTCTGAGTGAAATCGCACACGCATTGTTCGATATTCAAAGCAAGGTGATATCAAATTGCATTGACAATTCTTGCTTCAAAAAGCTATTTCCGCTCAAAATATCCGAAAAACATCATTTTTGATTGTTATACAACAGAAAAGGCATACCAAAATGTACACTAGATTTCTGACAAAAAAGGGTACTAATTATTATTCCCCAATTTATTGTGCTGACGGTGACACAACTACCGAAATACTTTCAGCTCTAGTATCCGTTTAGCATAAAGCCACGCGTTTTGTTTAGATTTTCCAAGGGCGTTCAATACAAAAATATCATAACTGACTGGCACAGAGGCTTGATGTCATTGTCATCGATTGTGACTTATTCAAAAGTAGTAACATTTTTTTGTACATAGAATCCAGTATAGAGAAGAAATTAACCACACGAATTAAGCTCTTTGACCTCGACACTGGGTTGATTCACAGCGATCAGTTTTAGTGTATAATTTTGTTTTTCATTTAAGCTACCGGTCTCTTTTACGCTGTACGAAATTGTGTTCTTGTTGTTTACAGTTTCAAAGCATACAAGAGTTCTTAATGTTCTTACCACCAAACCATTTTTAGATTTTCTTAGATTTTTTGTCTGATGACGCGTATTTTAAAAGGCTCGTGACCAAATATAATCTTTGATTGAAAGAAATGTCATAAATTATGCTATTTCTTACAGCATTAAGCATATGAATTATGCACATTTAAACAAGCAAGATCGAGTCATTGGCAAGTTTATTTTCAATAAAGACAATTGCTACCTTGCTACCTTTTTATTTTATAAAATAAGCAAAACTAACGTATTACGCTGAATCTAAGCAACCTCAATCTGTAAATACTTGCTTGTTTAGTTTCAAACTTATATTAAATATTGCAAGCCTATTGTGTGCAGTTTTCCGGCGTATGCAGGTTTGTCAAAAAAGCTGTGAAAGCTACGCTAATGAGGTCTATGCAAGTAAATTATACGAACAGAGGGACATATTATAGGTGTCTAATTATCACGATACTTAAGATAATGAACATTTTTTTTTAAATTAACCTTCCAATGCTTTGTAAATATGGTGCTAGTAAGGTTCCAGTGAAAGACTTGTTGAGCGTCATCGAAAGCCATGATTGAAGTAAATTTAAGAAAGTAGGAGTGTGAGGTAAGCGCAAAAATCCACTAAAGTTACCAATCGTGCAACGGGCGCAAAGCAGGGGATGTGAAAATGCGCCCGCGCGGTTTTTCCGTCTTTTATCATCCGGTTTTTCGCACCGCCGGCCTTGCGCCCGCAACGGGTGCAAGTGGGCGCGAGTGGTAAATTTACCTTACCACGCGCTCCACATCTTTATAAACTCTTATTTGGTGGTTTGGAGGACGTTCAGTAAGTTTTTAATTGGGATCATACGTTTATCTTCAGTAATTAAAAAGTTATTAACAATATGTAGTTAATTATTTGTCTCTTCGTGATAATTAGCCCCACTATTATGACCCCCTGGCTGTATAACTCACCTGCAGAGACCACATTAGAGTAGGTTTTTGCGGCTTTTCTAAAACCAATCTCAAAATCATAAAACAACACCCTCTATATTCTAACACTCATATATGCTCTACACTTCTTGAAAGTAGACATCGGCCCTCACAAAATGAATTTTCTAGACCAGAGTCATAGCGCCTTCGATAAAATCAGTTTCATGCTATGCTCGCACAAAGGCGCCAGAGGGCACAAAACGGATGCTCTTGAAATCATCAATTTGTAACCTTCCTTTCTCGGAAGTTGCTCTAGATATTTTCCACGAATAGATGTCTATCACAATCTTAAGTTAGCGTCTAAAATTATAACTCTAAAGTACCCTTCCCCCTACCCTTAGAAACATAGCCGGCCTGGCGTAATTTCCCCGGGAATTGAGGCGAGATGGTAACCTGGACTGTGGCTTACGAAAGGAATCTTGAGCATGTCGAAGCAGCCACATCACGTAACATATATAGAGGAAGTCATTGAAGTTAGTTGCCCAAGGGAACGTTCGCACTTACTTCCATATATATGAATGTCCGTGTCGGCGTTTGTCTGTGCCCCCGATTTGTGTCGAATTCTCAGGAAATTCGTGTGACTGGTTGAGAATGTATTATATGCTAGAGACATAAACGTACCAGCGAAAGTGTACATGTGCATGTGCGGTCGTATGCTTGCGTGCAGGTTTGCGTCTTGGAAACCATGAGCATTTAGTTGTGCTTGCTGCATGAATAACATTGCACGTCTAGATGCCTGATGTGAAGCAACTTCTGGAGATATATTTACAAGCTATATTAGCACAAAGTTAAGTAAACGTCCGTGCACGTCTGTCACAAAGGTGTTTCATTCAATGGCAACATGACTATCATAACTGTCTATGTAGTCGCACAATCAACTACCTTACCTCATCTTGGATAACACTAATTGGGGTTTAATAACAAGATCTCATAAGTGCTCAATCATCTGTTTTAAAGTGGAAAATTTTAGAAACATTATGTTTTTACGCACTTAACAAGAATGATTTATCATAAAATTTAATGACATTCTATATTTTTTAATAAACCAACCTTGCAGTCATCAGCCCGGTTACTTTTAAGTTACGAAGATTAAAGAAAAACGTACACGTGCTATTGAGCTGCAATGCTGCATTAATATATCTTAGTGAGGAAAATAAAGTTTCTTCTGAGCAGAGGAATAAGGCGTCGCATTTTGGCATATTGTAGCGTAGAAACACCATTAGGGCAAGTTGCCAGATATTTATACAAACAATGGGGAAATCAAGTGGCGCTTTATTCTTTGTGGTATTCCATTTCGTTGTGGGAGAGCCTTTTTTACTCAGAGAAAATTACCAATTCGATTAATGTCCGGAAAACAGTTGGATAGTATCCAAGTTTACGCGGTAGTAAGCACGCCCGTTGATCTCGTCCTGATGCGGTAAAATAATATTTCCCTCAGCATGCTAGGCAAAAACATGACGGATATGCATGTTGTTAATTTGGTGCACTCGGATACCCGAAAAATCGCAGAATTCCGGTTGCAAGAAGGTAGATTGGACTCAGTTTAACATCATTACAAAACAAAGTCTATGTGTGAAGAAGTGCTACATGGGAAATAATGACACTGTTCTTAGGGTGCAATTTCAGTGCTCATACAGCTTTAATTTTAGTTCACCTTTGCTGCACTTGTTAGTTTCCTTGTTCTCTGATTCTTTTGTCATCCAGTACAAATGTTATAGCGACAGAACATTTTATAACGCGTGGTTGTGGGGAGTGCAGACATTCGCTTAAAATGTTTTCTTCCAAAGTCATACTCATGTCGCGATGAGAAAAAGACTGCATCAGCGTTGACTTCTTTATTCTTTTTGTTTTGAACAGTCTCTTGATTTATTCAACTTTTAGGCTTTCATGTTTCCATATATTTTTCTGTAGTTCGTGGATTTATATATCTCCGTGTTCTTTTATCAATGTGCGTTTTTTTATTATTTAGGAACCCGTAAATGCAGGTAGAGGTGCAGATTTGTTGTAATGTTTACTACGTAAACAAACCTCACCACTCACACCGTTCCAACATTTTGTGATTCGTTACTGGGACGCACACCATTACCATTGCAGAATATTTGTTTGTTATTTACCGTTGCACGATACACGTAAAGTAAACATCGTAGCCCACATAATATGAACATGCGGCAGCCTTTTTTTATTGATTTTCGTGCAACTAGAACGCTAGAATGAAAGTCACTATTTAGGTGTAATATTTAGACTCATTGTTACACCGGGGGGTGCAACGACAAGAAGTGGGTTAGCGTTAGCGTTTATTAGATGAGGGCAGAATAGATTAAATTAGGTTAGGCCATATTAGCTTAGGTTATGTTAAGTTAAGGTAGGCTAGGTTACTTTAGGTCAAGTCAGTTTAGGTGAAGTCAGGTCAGGTTAGGGACGTTAGCATTGGTTATGCAGACATGCACGTAATGGATCACATACAATTAATTTCAAATTACTTGTAAAACTTGCTATAAATGTACTTTTGCATTGCTTGATTAATTTTCTACACAGTAATAATAAGAATAATTTTATTTCTCCCCAAAGTTATGCTATTACTAGAAGTCCCGCTTGTTTTGACACGTGAATTTCCTTCCGTCTCGAGTATGAAGCTATGCCACCACCAAGTGTAGGAAAACGAACAAGGATGTTTCAACTGTTGAAAAATATATCAGTAGAATAGAAAAAGGGAGTTAGGACGTAGATTAGCAAGTTCTCGTAGTCAGAAGCAATGTGGGGGACAAAACGCGAACAGATTTAAACGCATCGGTATAAAGGACGGTACATACGGCTCTTTCACGATGACGGGTTCTCCAAATAACGTCTCTGCACCACCGCTTGTGCTGTTCAGGGTTGAAGGAGACTTTCTACCACCTGAAAAACCCTAGTATTGTGTTTCATCATAGCTTGACAAACGGCTAAAGTAACTGCTCGGGCGAGCAACTATGGGCCTTCAGTAGCTCTTTCCGGGTTCGGCCTCGTTAACGTGCTTTTGGCTTTGGAGCTACTTTAAGCTACAATCCCTAGGGAAAGAATCATGGGTGTACGCGTGTTTCGTTCCTATATCTTCAAAATTTATTTTGTATTTGCTGTATGTACCAACTCGCTTTCCTGGTTCCTTAGTTGTCCGATCAGTAAGCTTTCTTCAGGGAAGTTTTTTTTTTTTACCCGATCACAACATTCGCGAGTTCCGATATAGACCCCTATGGGTGAGACGGCACTGGGGAGTATTAGTTGTCCAGCTTCAGCGCAAGCTTGCGACCTTCGGTAGCGCTTCGTTGTCTCGTGAAGCTCGAGCGCACACGCACAGTACAAATACATTAAAAGGTGTCGAGCATCGTGCTGGGGACCGGGCGTTCAAAACGGACGCCCTGCTGTTCTCACTGAATAAACCTAGTCTGTCAACTGATCAAGTCAGTTGGATTTGCGTTATTGTCCTCGTCAGGATTTTGTGTTTTTGTTTGCTTGGATATTTTCGATGCCGTTGAACTTACGCCAAGAGACTGGGATACAAACGTCTGATTAAACATTGGCAACATTCCGAGCTGCTTCCTCAAGAATACGCCTAGCTGTAGTCTATGATCGCCTAAATGTAGGAATACACACAAAGCTGTAGATTTTGAGCGTGAGAGGAAGTATAGTTGACTCTTGCCCTCACTACTTAAATTGAAATAATCGGACTTAGAAAGTCAATTTGTTTTCACCTCGTTCACCAAGACAAACCAAAAACAGACAAGTAACTTTAAAAGGTATTTAAAAAGTGGTAACTGTAAACATTCTGCTACATTCGACGGGAGGTTATTGAGATTTTAATTAATTACGCTTTCTCGGCACCGTGCACAAAACAGCAATAGCGCGAGGCTGGGATAGGTAAGGTTAGTGTAGGGTAGGTTAGCTAGATGAGTTTTGGTTAGATTATGTTGGGTTAGTTTAAGTTATTTAAGATTAGGTTTGGTTTTAGTTAGGTTAGGCTATGCTAGTTTAAGTTGGTTTAGGTCAGGTTAGGCTATCTTATCTTATGTTGGTTTAGGCAAGTTAATGTTAGCTTATGTTACGTTAGGCTAGGCTAGGTTACTCTAGGTTGCGTTTGGTTAGGTTAGGTTAGGTTAGGTTAGGTTAGCTTAGTTTAGGTTAAATAAGGCTAAATTATTTTAGGTTTGACTACGCCTCTTCCAGTCGATAAAATTGTCCAGTTGGACGATGAGCCCATAGCCTGACTGGCTCCAAGGTAGAAGTAACCTTCATCATTACTTGCGTTGGATCCTGGAGACTCCTGTCACATGCAAACTATCCGAGTTTCACTCTGAATATTGTAATGTCAAAGAATACTGAGAGTCCTCGCGGGGGGACTGTAAGAATCATTTATGATTTCACAAAATAGAATTTCGAAATGTCGTAAACACTGCGGTAGAGAACTGCTATAAAATTATCTGAACGCCACAAGAAAAAGTTTCAATTTTGTTTATTAACGGTAATTATCATTCGTAACGTTTTATGTTGAGGCAAAGTAATGTGATACACCACTAACTTATTTCATGTCTTCCCTACTGGGTAAACCGAATCTGCTCATCATGCGAAGCCTAGTTCTTTTTCAAGTTAATATACGGTAGGCGTGTGATCCTTAACCAATAATATGAATAATGTTGGGATCAAATAAGAAGAATTGTATTGATAAAAAAACATAAATGCAACATGCCTCGTCGCACTTTCTTTTTAAGCGATATCCAATAGCCAGGTGTTTTTTTTCGATAAATGATGTTTTTTTATTTCCAATATAGCATAGAGCTGGATGGATATATTCATGATATACTACTGCCAGATTATTTTATGAACCAACCGTTCTGGTTATCATGTTATGTTTTGCAACAAACTTTAATAATTGTTTTCAAAAATCACTTTGTAATATTAAAATATTAAGTCTTACTTTGCTGCCCTTAAAATATAATAATTATCATTTATCGAGAGCTGGTTCTTTTTTTATTTATTACTAGGATCACGACTTGCTTTGTGATTTTAACACTTGTTTTCCGATATCCACAGAACTTGTTATTTTACGTGGAGGTGAACACTCGTTAGATTGTTTTCTTCGCGCTGAACAGTAAACCAAGGAACCCCACCCACAATAAGGTTGCTGACATTAAGAACATTTTCGACGAAAATTGTCATATATTCTCAAAATTATAACACATTAAACATGACACACATTAAAAACAAGGAACGATTCGACGACTTGAAATATAGCCTGCGACAATGACAGATTTCTCAAAAACGCAGTCTTGACCAGTCCGAGCATTTAATATTGTTCCTTGGTCCAATCAGAATACGTCATTAGCCTACTGTATCTCGGAATAATTCTGGGCGCTGACATCTTCTGCTAGGCTGTGAAAGGGGTTCTCAGCACGTGCTGTTGCTTTCTCGGGCGGAATATCAGATGACGGGCATGCCTCGCGAGTCCAGTTACTCGGCATTTTTTGCGCCAGGGAGATAATCAGTGACAAAGTGTATAGTGTTTTGTCCCGCGTCTTGTATTTGTTACTGGCGTCGCGTGTCCCTATACCTAATTTCAGCATATGTCTAGATGCAGACAACGCTACGAGCTAATGAAACCTACTGATCTCTATGACAATGCTGGATCGCGATTTGCCCGCTCAGCGAATGCGGTAACTGGCGGCCATCCTTTTGGTAGAGTTATATTACCTCTAACCAATGTACAGCTGGTGCATCCACTATCATCCATCCATGGCAGACAGCGTTGTGGCCGTTGTGGTGGCAGGCTGTCATCAAAATAGCGTGGGTGATATTTCGTGCTTGATTGAAATTGATAGACGAAAACATATCTTTGAAACCCGGCGTGAAGGGTAGCCCGACCTTCTAGGACCCGGTGAAAGTTTCGCGAAATCGCAGCACCGGGGAAAAGCAGCAGAGCACGCTTCGAAAGAAGCATCGAAAGCAGACGCCGGTACGGAGTCTGCTTTCGATGCGAGCTGTGCTGCTTTCCCCCGGTGCTGCGCTTTCGTAGAACTTTTGCCCGGTCCTCAAAGATAGAGCTACCGTTCACGACGGGTTTCAAGAATCTGCTTTGCCGAACAACTTCAATCAAGCACGAAATATCACCCGCGGTACAGTGTACTAGATCCATGGCTATTTTATGGCAGCGTGCCGCCATAGCGCTGTCCGCCATATTACTATGATGGCTAGAGATAATATAACTTTACCAAAAAGATGGCCGACCGTGGCCGCATTCCCGTCCATAGGCGGAGCTGGACAAACGCGATCCAGCAAATAGTCATAGAGATGAGTGATAGAACCATACAGGCAGCGACTGAAGCGCAAGTCACTGGGCCTCTTGCCTTATGGTTGGCTCAGCGATGACAGTACAAGCACATACACATGGATAACTGTAAGATGGTGCGCTTTTCATGCTCCCCCATTGGTTCCATCAGCTCGTAGCTTGGCTGAGTCTACACCTAAGGGTGAAACGAATCAAAGAACCTGTGGGGTGTGCAGAAAGTGATACACATCGTTTAGGGCTATGTCATTCGTACCTTTCAGAGTCCGAGGGAGTCGCGACATACCAAGACATATACCGGCTCTTATTACAGCGATGAGCATACACTATTTTCAACCGAAGTCCCCAGATAAGAGCGTCCTACAAGTAGCGACATTCATTGAAGCGCCGACTCCGTGACGGTGCAGGTTTTAGGGCGCGTTCACACCGACCAGATCGGGCGCGTTCACGCGACCAGATCGCATCGCAAAAAAAAACAAAATAAGATGGTCACACTGGCGTGCGCGATGAGCAAGTCGCTTCTTGAAAACTTTCGCTCCTGACTCCGCTGATTGCCTCAGTCACTCCACGACTAGATCGCATCGCCAAAAGTCGGGTCAGCTAGCGACTGCTCGAATCGCGTCGCTTTTGTTTCCTCGATGGTAAGTTTTGCGATCAAAGTTATCGCGAGACTAGATCGCATCGCCTGTGTGAACGCGCCTTTAGGAAGGAAATGGCAGCCCACATCAGAGGTTTGAACTGAATGCCGCCATTTTGTTCCAGCGGAATGTGTTTGTCATTTGTATTGGTTGTCGTGACTTGTAAAAGAAGTATCAAGGGACTTTATTTTCGACGACTTAGACCTCGTAATCAGGACCGTTACAACACACGAATTACAGGGGATGCTCCGGCACTGAATTCGGAGAGCGACATCACTACGCACTGGATAGCGAGACAGTAGTTCTATATCTTTAACGTTGCCTAAGGAAGGCAAATTTGGCATACAGTTGGACGCGAGTGTTCGTTCGGCCGGAACTTGTATCTTCACTTTCCGTACGCGAGTCCCAGCAGAACACTGGCTCAGCACTCGCGTCCAATATGTGCCCCGCGATGGCCTTCTTTAGGTGAAGCCGAAAATCCATCACCACGGTTTCGCCGTCTATAGGTCAGTGACAGCTTAAGAACTGCAGTGAGTGGCCAATTCGAAGTATCTTATTATTGCTCCACGGCTAACGCGACGGTTGTGTCATGATTGACAGCTAGAAACTTTCAGGGCGTGGCGAGCTCGGAGCATGTCATTGTCGCATCGCCACCAATAGAATAGCTGTTTGTGCTGCTAAGATTGCCAAATAACAAATCACGAATCAATAACGAATAACGAGGAATCACGAAGAATCTAGAATCAAAAACCAAGAATCAAAATTTAAAAATGAAAAAACAAAAAACCAAAAGTCAAAAAGAAAGAATAATTTTTATTAGGTGTCCGGGAACGAACATGCGGTCTCGGCACTGGCACACCGAAACTTACACACTACAATAAAAACGGAAAAAAAAACTCGATGCTTTGAGTTTTTTTTCCCGCTGACACAAAGATACGACCTACACAACACGCAAATAAGGGAACACAGGGCCCAAACGCATGGTAGAAGACTGCGACAAGAAAGAGTATACATTACTAAAAAATAATAAATAATAAAATCACAATTACGAGCGGTTCAGCGAGACTCATACAAGACTTGAAAAATCTGACACATTCAGTCACACCAACAACAACAAGATGATTTGCTGTGCTAGATATGTCTGACCCATACGAAACATTGTGTCCAGTATATTTAACGCCAAAGGAGAGTAAAAATACGTAATCCAACGGGTCGCCGTCTGAGGAACTCGTCAAGGTGTTGTGATAGCACTTCTGACCAGTCGGCCATGCCATGGAAAACTTTGAAAATGAAAATCAGAGCTGCCTTTTCTCGACGGTGACATACGCTGTTCATGTGTAGGAAGTCCAATACACTGTTACTCTGCGATAGATATGTTTCATCGCGTAGATTGCGATATCGATAAACAGATAAAAATTTGTTTTGCATTCACTCCAGGCTTAGGTGGGTAGTTCCTATCATTCCATTCAGACGATGCGTGTTCGAGTTGGAACCTTGTCAAAAAGCGGTACAGGGTTACAAACGTTGCGGGGTTTCTATATAATCTAGTCGTTTGACAGACAACAACGAACGCGCGCAAAGCACAGGTAATTAAACGAGCCACATGGCTATCATATCTCAAGGTGGTCAAAAAGCAATCCCAAGTCCCGCACTTCACTAGCACGGCACAATACGCCTGCGTGGACACTGTAAAGGAAACTTGTTGTTTGCGTTTTGCTGCTATAGGGCGTGACCTTGGTTTTTGTGCTGCTTAGTAGAATACCGTTCGGTTAACACCATTTGCTAAATGAGTTTATGTCCTCTTGTTGGAATTTGCTATTTGAGATAGTTTTAATCTCCTAAAATATTCTCATATCCTCAGCATATTTAAAAAAAGAAGAGTTTACCATGTGCTTACACATATCGTTCACAAAAATAAAAAAAAGAAGCGGGCCTAGAAGTGACCCCTGAGGTGCACCAGACGTGGCCCTGTACGTAAAGAAAAAAGCGACGTTCGCACGAGCAACACAAGTTCTATTGGACGAAAGATTTTGAAACCAGTCATGCAGCCCTCCACAAACTGCAACACCACAAAGTTTTGATAAAAGAATGCCATGGATTACCATATCAAAGGCCTTACTCAGATCAAAGTAAACAACGTCAAGGTGGCCTCTGTGGCACACAACTTTGAAAGCAATGGACATAAAATAAATCAAATTTGCTGCTGTCTAACGTCCTCATACAAATCTGTGTTGGTCGGACCTTAATACATTTTTTTTAAACGAAAGGACAATGTTTTGTGGTTTACCATTTCGAAAAGTTTTGAAAGTTTTCACAGCAGAGAAACTGGCACGTAGTTGACCCGGTGGTACGAATTCCACACCTGTAGAACGGTACAACAACTTACTTCCCCACATGTCAGGAAACACTCCTGCTCTTAAGGAGTTGTTTAAACTATCATAGATGATCAGTGTAAAAATTTCGTGAAAGGATTTTAAAGTGCTGCTGGAATACCGTCGTGACCTGTTGACATGGTAGACTTCTGTTTTCTTAATATTATAAAATAATATTAATATTGATAATACTAACAAAATAATAGTAGTAATAATAATAATAATAATAATAATAATAATAATAATAATAATAATAATAATAATAATAATAATAATAATAATCTTTATTTTTCCTGTGCCCAGAGACAACGTGACGGTCTACTCAGTGGTGCACAAAACAAGTGAAACACTATGCATATAAAATGCAACAATATACTGGTCGTTAATACAACTAAACAAGAAACACAAGAAGTAGATAATTATGCATACGCACGCATCGTCATGCTTACAACGAAGACATCCATTCGCGTACGTGCCAAATGAAATCACGATCACGGATAAAAATATCGAAGTTACGCTCACGCGCAGAATTAAAAGCCAGTTCTAGCCTCGCTAAATATGACGCGTACGACCTACAAGCCGGGTAAAAATTTAGTTTGTTCCGGCTGACATGAGTCGGAACTTAGAAATAAATAGACTGGACTAAATCCATCGAATCCATTTCACCGCAAAGTACCTTGTGTTAAAATATAAAATTTCTGAACGGTCTCCAAACAGACAGCTTCTACAATGAGAACCGGCAAAGCCATTATTTATAATGGTAGAAATAATCTCTGCCAATATACCTTTCATAAACAATTATAATCGTATGCTTCTAGATATTTTCGTTCAGAGCAGTCTGAGTAAGAGTCAGGGAATTCCGGATAAGATTGCGAAACTTCAACCGTGATCAAACTAAAGACTAGCAGACTAGCGCGACGGGAGGGGAGGAGCGTACATCAACTCTCTTCTTTTACGAGATGTGCTAATGAAAAAAAAATTATTCCCCTAATGTTCGGTTCGCCTCACCGCGTTGAGCGTAGGCCGGAGTGTTGTTTCCTTGTGCCCGAACTTTCTCCCGCAGTTCTTTTTTTTCTGTGGTACAAAAGATTAGAGGAATGGCACTGTACTATTTCTTTCGAAGTAATATTCGTACATACCTAAACTCTGTTTCACCTGAAGTCCGAGAGTGACGCCAGAGGTACGAACCAATGAAAACAATCAGGGTTCCAGATAATGCTCAACGATGTTTTTTTTGTATTTTATTTTTTGCTATGTCTGTTTTTGCGAGCTGATTCTATCGAGAGCATTTGAGTAACAGTAACCTTTAGGCCCCGCTCGAACTTAATATGAGAGGTGTATGAGAAGAGGCTCTTCGAGATAGTGCGATGTATCGCAGGAGTTCTATTGCATGCACACCTGTCTCGTCCAAAGTTGCTATTATTAACGGCAACAAAAGAAACGTTCCCGCCACTTTCATTCCGTCTACCTTGACGAGTGAATTTGATAAAACTGACGAGGATACATTAGAAATTATATTGTTGTGACATGACCGAAAATGTAGCTTTGTTAAAGTTAATTCAAAGGCGACGAGTTTCTCCCATCGACCAAGTTGGTAGCTGAACGACTTTTCACATTTTTGTAATAAAATTTACAATGGCTTGTCATATGCTCTTTGTCCCGTTTTTATTCTCCAACACCAAACTATTTAATAATTGAAGGGTGGTTAAATACACTCGAATAATAGTTAGATAATAAATGCTTTAAAAGATGTAGCAACTCATTTGTAAAACCCAGCTTCTTGTGTAATGAATAATTCTCTGAGATGATAAAAAAATGAAACTTACATTTAAAACGGAAGGTTTTCAAGGTTGGGGAAAATAAAAAAGTGAAGTTCCAGTTTCTTTCTACATTGATTACACCATCGTTTCAATGAGCATTAGATCATTTGCGTTAATTTCCTTATTGATACTTCTCAGTTGACTTAATGAAGTCGGCTTCTTCGTGTTTCTGCGACAGGACACGGTTTTTGTGCCATATAGAGTAATTAACTTCAGAATGACGCAACTTTTGGAAGCGATACGCAACACCCGTATATTGGCATATAATTAAGTTTCCATTTAGGCACCGTATATTTTTATTTGGTTTGCTTATTTGTTTTTATTGCACATGTTGTCACCGACTGTATATATTGTCGACGTACACATTCCTTGGTAACATTGTAGCAACGTTTGTAGTCCTGTGAATCGGCACACTTTAAACATTAACAGAAAAGAACAAACACGACCAATAAAAGGATAAATCAGTGTGGCTTTCTTTGACAGGTGTGTGCGATCTTGTTTTGTTTTATTTGTATAGATGAAAGTATTCCTCCTGGGTAATATGGGCAGTTGTGTTCCTTTTGAGTAATTTGCTTTACCTGCACCGTTTTGGAGGCATTAAAGACGAGAACATCAAGTTTCTCTTCGGAATAATTGTGATAATATTTTCAATTGTGTGGTGTAGCTCTTTAGATACTAACATATAATATGCCACTTCAGAAACCGTAAAAGCAGTCTCGTAAATGCAATAATATAAATATGTGACTTCCATCTGCGGAAATAAAAACGTTACACAGGAAAAGAACAAGCAAGTTTTCGGGGGGTGTGTTGCTTTTCACTGGTGTATTATTTTTTTGTGTGGTTTCAGCATTATATTCTTGATGTCGCATGCATGTTCTTCTGATTAATTAGTGTTTTATATACTTATTTTTAAAAGTATAAAATCGATAGCCTATACATATTTATTAAAAAGAATCGAGCGTAAACATTTTAGAGGTGTATTTTAGAAGATCAAGCAATCCGGGCTTGTTAACGTAAAGGATATAGGGTAAGAGACTAAAAACAAAATTAAGATGTAATAAATTATTGAATATGGCTTTCGAAATTTTCTCAAGTCAAACGATGCATTCCAAATCAATTTACGTGTTCGGAAACTTAAAGACATGTTATGGCTACGTTCTTCTCTCAACAATCACTCGTCTGTTCTAAAAGATATCTTCAATGTTTGTTTAATCAGTCTCCTTCCCGACCGTCATACTTTGTTTTTCTTTTTCTCGAGCTATTTGAGCAGTCGGAAACCAACCCCGAAGTCATCCCCGCAATCTTCCCGACGGCTTCATTATTCATATCTGCCGACTATTCCTTATCTTCACTACCGTTTTCTGATAGCAGTTGGAAAATATTCCAGTTTTCACGTGCATTTAAATATTTCTTTTAAGCAGCTATAATTTGATTTAGGCTAATATAAATCACGGAAAGTATCCGCGCAATCATGAATCCCCGTGACTCAAGGCTGCCGTTTAAAAGGATGCTTAATAGAAACCTAATATATACCCTACACTTCAGAAGTAAGTTAAACGTGATCAACCTTATCTGCTAATGACAATCACACGCTTATATTTTGAACGGATGGCTACATTTTTGTTCCAAACAACCGATTCCAGCGATCGCTCGAAGAACAGCCATCGAAGAGTGCGATGCATCACGGGAGCTTGAACAACTGACGTCACAGACGTGACGCCCTTGATCCAGCGTGGGCAAAGCTGCTTGGTGGCTGGCATGGTCATGAGCTCTGCCACTTGGCGCCGTCAACGCGTTACAACCTGGCCTTTTCGGTTCACAGTAGTCTGTGCTGCGCTAAACAGATACTCGAACGGCACTAAAGTGGCCGGGACATTTTAACCTTCTGCAATTGTCTGGAGTTACGAATCTCGCCCCTAGGGTTCAATTTAGTTCAAACTTTTACCTAAATGTTCCTCTTCATACCGGTTTACTCGCCTTGATCTGCGTAATGAAAACATTAAAGTTTTGCTGGTTTTGTTTTTGGTTCGTCAAACTTTACCGATTGATCGGTAGACGATTTATCCAGATTAGAGCATTAATCGATTAATATATGGTTAATCGATCAATGGCCTAGCCCAATTTAATACTCATAGAGACAATTTGCTTTCCTATACTGCTTTATGGAATCAGGATTTGAATCAATAAACTCCACATATCCACACAAGCCCAATTCTTTTTTTTGAAACTGGCTTTCTTTTAGATGATGAGGCCTGGAGTTTGCCGGCGAACTACAAATGAGTGCAAACAAAGATACCTACGCTCGTCAGAGTACATTGACATAATGCCATTATAGTTTTTTCTTGCATTTTATGCCACATGGTACGGATATTAAAAAAAAAGAAGTCGTCAGAAAAAACAAAATACGCGACCAGATAGGTGCTGGAAATGTTGCAATGCGGGGACAGTGGCCTCTAAAAGGCAAGAGCGCGGAGCAAGGTGAAGGGAGAGGGTGTACACATGCTAAGAAACTTACTGATATAATCCATTGATCTCGTGCCATTTAAACAAAGTAGTTCTATTTTCGGTTTGTGTTACAGCCATCTTTCTGGAATGTGCTGATTCAATATCATTTAACGAAGATTTAGCTTACGTTTCGAGTCTCAGATTTCGCACAAAGTGACCGGGGATCTTTAATTCCATCTGCGAGCATAACGATGTCAAGTATGCATGTAGTGCACTACTTCAAGACGCGCCCCACTTTCGCAACTTCCAAAATATTTACTGTAGAGCACTTGACGGCCCATAGAAATAACTCCCCTGTTTTGCTACGGACACTGACCGTTGCCGGTGTATTTAAAACACCCAAGGTTTGTTTCCGAACCATGCCACGGAGATACGATGAATTATTTCAAGGTAACTGCCCTCCGTAATCCAACCATGTTGGGGCGGGCACAGCTGGCAGTGCCGAAAGACGTTTTGTTGGGCTTCTGCAATTCATTCTTGCGCTGTAAAAAAAGCCGAACGATGCGGCGCCTGCTCGTAGAGAGCTGAATCGTTCACCGAGTGGCCAGTTAGTGGGGCGCCTTTTTAACAAATAAAGTTTATTGCGTTTTTTTTTTTTTTTTTTTTTTTTTGGGGGGGGGGTGGGGAGAGACCAAGCAATGTGCCAAGGTGTAAACGGCAGACGTGTTTGCGGACTGCCAAATTTGCAATTACTTTTTACTTGTGGCGCCATTGTTCGTAACACCTGCGTCTATCCCCCTTTGACGTGTTCCCTGCCGCTTATTCTGTTATGGAATGCACCAAGGGATTTATCTTTTCTTTTATATTTTTTTCTGTGTAAGATTAAGGAAGTTTAGAATCTGAAAAAGTTACTATTGTGAATGATACTAGAAAGCGTGATAAATCAAACAAAGTTATTGTTAACCACCTCACAAGTACCCTAAAAGCATGACACAGATCCCATTTTTAAAAGGGACGAAATACGCAAATTGTTGTTTTTAATAAATAAGATAATGATAAATAAATCAAAGTCACAACGTGCCATTTGCGCTGCGCATGTGAGGGTGGCGTGTGAAATTTCCGTTATAATCTATGAAACATATATACTTGGTCTCATCCTACGATGGACGAAAGGCCATAGCCGCGTGCCGCCAGGTCCAATCACGTTCCACGCTATACTATGACACGCTAAGATTGACTAGGGGTGACGAATAATGCTTGAGTCCAAAAGCGCAGCATCATTTCTATAGCTTCGACGCTGCCAATAGCCTATATGTCGTGGCTTTCTATGCGATCTAAAATTGTTGAGTCACTTAGTGCTCTGCGATTATAACCACTCCTCACCCGTCCCTCATCGGTGATCCGAGACGCGGGCACCGAAACGTGCATCAAAGCGAAATACCGCATAATTCCTAAGTGGCTCGTGATTGGATCTGGCGATCCGTGCTTTTGCCTTTAGTCCATCGTAGGGTGAGCCGAAGTATAGTTTAAAATATTTCTATTGTACGAAACTGTATTCTACTGATCTTAATGTTGCCAATGATGTTTAAGCATTTCTAGAACAAGGTAATTTTGTTCCAAGCTTGTGATAACTAACCTAATCCGGCTCCATAGTTGACAGGGCATCACGTTAAACAAGAAGATCCTAGTAGTGAAAGGCGCACGCGCCCTTGTTTGACCTTTTCTGAATTTTAATTTCTTCCGTGCCCTAATTCTAATTTCAAAAGCCACAGGACTTTTGTATTCATGAGAAAACCTGCGTAGACATTTCAGAATGTAATTTGCGGTGTCTGGACACTTTGATTCACGTATCACCTTCACGCTACATTTCCTCGTTTATTCGGCGGTCCCTACATCCGAGAACGACATTCGCTCTTGTGTATCTTTGCTTGTCGCATCTTGCTCGCGAAGCAACCATTGCTGCAGGGCAGTTTTAACGAACGAGTACTGCATTAATTCACTAGATCATTTGGCCCCATGCCTCATCCAAAAAAAGCGAACAAAAGAACTATTACTTTTCGATAAGGGCAGATTGGACACACATTTTTTGTTTTTTCTATTGTTCACTTATTTGAATGTAGAGGATCATCGACTTCTCGAGTCACTCAATGAGAGACGTGGCTCGGCATAGCGATTTTGTAACGAGTCGACCGTGTGACGTCCATCGGCATACTTTCCTCTTTTCGCTGCAAATTAAAAAGCCTAGCTCACTAACAAAACCCGCTTTACGACGTCCTCTTAAAATGTCTGAAGGATGCAGGTAGGCTTAAAACACATACCAAGGTTTAAATCAGGCCACTAATCG
>JABSTQ010002496.1:0-28273 GCA_013358835.2 Ixodes persulcatus | reverse complement strand
TTGACAGTTTCTTCTTTAATATGGTCTTACCTTTTCATCACTCATTATAGGCGATCCCTCTTCCGAAATAATGGTCGATGCGTCGTCCTGGGCCCATAATTTGTTTGTTTATCTTAAGTGCGCAGGGTGACCACATTTCTGGGATGCGGATCGAGTGGATTTGGGGATGAAGAAACGACATACAGCTGTCAAGCTGCCATCTTGTTTATAAAGCGGGAAGAAAGGGGGAAAAATACAAACAAAAGGGGAACGGCTGCACGACCTTAGCGCTGGATTCGTGGCACCATGTGATAAAGGTCCATTACACTACCAACAGGTATGCCCCTCCTCTTCCTCTGTACCCTCCCTTCCCTCCTCCCTCCACCCCTTCCCTCCCCCTCCCTCCTCCCTCGTGACGTCACTCGTGACCTTCACGAGTGTCCTTTGTGACGTCACTCGTGACCTTCACGAGTGTCCTTTGTGACGTCACTCGTGACCCTAGTAGTGACGTCACATGTGATGTCATTATGGGAAACGTCCCAATGTAACACGCAGTTACGCCAACACCGACGCCGCCAACTCCGGAGGCGGGCGCCTAAGAGCTGCACTCTAAAAGACATTCTTCATGTGGGCAATGTGCATGTTGCAGGTGTTGTGGAAGCTTGTCGTCAGTATATGCGCTCTGCAGCTGCGAGCTCAGCTATGGCCGCCAGTGAATACTACCTCTAAAATGAGCTAGATGTTGAAGCACCTGCACATACATATTTATGTAACAGACTTTCAGCTTTGTGTGTGCATTCGTTTGACTTGGCATCTCAATAAAATGGACCCAAAGAAAATGGGTCCCAAAGGAAATGAGTTCCAAGTGTTGTGTTTGTCGCCTTTGGACCTACGGAGATGTAGAGTTTTCGGCATAAAACATCAAATTCATGTTACTGCTTGCCATGTTTCGGCTTTACTTCATAAGCTTCTAGCCTGTGTATTTTGTAGTGATGGTGCAATGGAAACACAATAACCTTTGTATTGTTTGCATTGCTTAACTCCTTTTTAAAATGTACCTTCTAGCATTTGAGCAGTGTACACGATTAATTCTGCTATCGATAAGTGCTGTGTTCTTTCATTGGAATACCGACCTTGACTTTTAACTTAAATGACATGGCTCAAAGTTTCAGTGTTCTTGAATGTGCACAGATCCTTCTTGCTTTGGAGAGAACTTGCTGGAATGTTTCCTAGAGTGGGCCCAGTATTTGTATTTGCATACCTAAGATGCAGTTATGAAATCAATGTTAGCTTTGCTAGTAGAACTCCCAATCAAGTCAACCTCAGAAGACTAGACTTGTCTGCGTCAAATGGCACATACTGCATTCTAGTATATTTTAGAAACAGCAGTAACATGACAGCTCACTGGTTCTGTGCCTGTGGAAGACGGCTCTTTTTACATTTTCTTGGGTCATTGGATTTTGTCTGATTGCAGCAAGTGCATTCATTGTTTTGATTTGTTTGTAATAAAAGTTTTCAATCCAGAACTCTTGACAACTTCTATAATTTAGCCGGGAAAATTAGAAGTGAACAAAATTCCATGAGCTCATAAAAGGTGTTCTTGATTGTATTTAAATGTTCAAATTCAGAGCTCTTGACTACTATAATTTAGCCAGGAAAATAAGTGAAGAAAATTCATTGAGCACATAGAATGTGTGCTGCATTTTTATGTGCAGTAAAGACAAATGTATAATAAACTCGCCGGTCGTGGAGTGTGCTCTTGTAGAAAGCGTCAACTTTGCAGCTAAATAATTTTATATTCTGCAACTTTTTTTGTTTTTTTTTTACTTCGTGTCTCTTGCGTAGCATCGGTTGGTACCGCGAGCGGATGCCGTGCTTTCTTTTTAGCAACTTTTGTAATCTTGTTAAATTTCTCTCGAATTACGCGTTTTCGTTTCTCTGTTTCTTACACCAATTGAAACTTTTCATCTTTGCACCAAATTACATTCGTCTTTACCTTTGAAGGGACGTACGGTGCTGTTCCTTTTTCTTAGAAAATGCATCGGCACGAACAGACGTTTCTGTAGACACCTTTATTCGGCGTACGCGCTCAACGTCGACGATGGTGGTGACAGACACGTCCTGAACCGCGGCTTGCTGTCGCTTTTCACGTGTAACCACGGTTTGCACGAAAAACACGACGCAGTTATGAGACTGTCGTCGTTAGTCGCTGCCCAAAACGACCGCGGCGTAGCAGAAGCAGACGACCCCGTGTCACATCCACGTCCGGATTCTTCGTTTTTCTCCGTTTTCCCTAGATTCCCTCTCGAGGCACCGCTCACACCGTTGTAGGTACCGGACTCAAGTCCTGACTTGGCTGAGACGGTTCCGATTTCGTTTCGAGCAAGCGGCTCAACCGGCGTCTTACGCTGGGTCTCAGCTGAGACCCAAGATGAGACCACCAGAGAAAACAAAATGTCGGACGTGGCTACCACAGCCACAACGCACCGGCTACAAGTCATTTTTAGTTTTTTACCGGGTGAATGCTTTCGTTAAACTTTAGACTGCTTCTACGCCATCGACGTCTTCGACAGAAAAACCTGCCACGACTGTTTCGTTTTCGGTTTGGCGGTTTCGCAATCGCTTTTTTTTTTCTTCTGTGACTTGATAGCAAGCGAGACAACTATGTCACCCATGTCCTGATGCAACTGCTCGTTCCATTTTTGCTACTGGCGGCTTCTATTCGTGACACCGTGAAACCACTGAAAGTACCTGCAGTTCCTGCGTATTCATAAATCGATCCTCTCACGGTGTGTGCGACGAGTGAATTATCCCCAACTTTCATCAAACAAGCATTGCAACGCAACGCAACGCACGGCGTCAGGTAAGAAATAATATCAATAACATCACTGTTTTGCTGTGCTGTTTCGTAACGGCAAATGTGAATAAGTTTGGCATAATTATACGTTAATTTTGCGGTTCAGTTCCTGACACAAATGCAGCGCCATCCATTCAAGAATAAACGGAAAGCAAGACGTAGTACGTAGTCTTATTGTTCAGACGATTTTCAACCTCATGATCACGGAGTTGACCGAGGGATTGAAATTGCAGTTCCGAGGCGATCATTTCTCTGTATAATGATGTGTTTAGTGTTTAAAAACAGTTGGAAAAGCAATCAGTTCCACAAAATGTCAGCGTCAACTCGCGACGGACGTCATGCTCCAAAACATTTTGGAAGATAGCGAGTAGCTTGATCGCTAGGAATTGGTATGGCGTGGCTATATATTTTTTAATCGAAACTGCGCTAGCATTTTATTGTCTCTCGTGCACGAATCTCAGACATATTTCCCCACTTAAGGTGGTCACCAGCAGCGGAGCTCCTCGGAACTGATCGGAGGGCCAACGCCGGACAAGTAGGTAGTCCTCTTGGTGGTCGGCATATGCTCACAGATCGTGAGGTGGTCGCCAAGTGGCAAGGAAGCATCCATGACCTCTACATGCTATCGCAGAGCTGGATCAGAGACAACTTCGGAGGAGGAACTTCAAACGGGCTCGTCATCGCGGATGGCGATCGGCTACGATGGCCGTGATTGATCGTGCCCTATCGCTGGGTGGTCACGCCAGCGGAGTGCGCATACAACCAGGTGCACAGAAAACTGGACGAAAGTAAGGTTTAGAGGTAAGGGTGGTTTTTGAATTAGTTAAGTACATGTAGTAATCATGCTGTCTACAGACATCTCGGGGCCAACTTTTTTTAAACGGCCTGATCATACTGTGCTTGAAATAATGAGGCCGTAACTAACAATATTTTTTTCAGTACACTTCAAGTATAGTCACTGTTAGACTCTGGCCGGTAGATGACGACAGGATAACATTAACTATTTATTAACTCAAGATACAAAGGCTACGTGATGACGTGACAGGTTCGCTGGCTGGTGTAGGCCGTTGGCTGCGTGCTTCGCATTTTTCTCGCGGTGTGGTGTAACCTTTCAGGATTGCGATCCGTGTCCCAGATGGTGCCACCACTCAACACGCAACAGTCACCATGAACGATCTATTGAAACTGTGGCTATTGCCAGAAACTTCCCAATAGGACACTGAAGTAAACATTTTTGTCAGAAAAAAATGGGTGATTACAAGCACAGAGACGTCGGAACTATTCAGGAGATTGGGGGGGAGGGAGGGGGCAGGGGGGAAGGAAGGAAGGAAGGGGAAGGGAAGGGAAGGCAAGGGTGGTGAGGGCGATTTTTCGCCCCTCCCCCGTATCATTTCTATTTAATTTCTGACCTATCAAGGGGCGGTCGTCGCCCCCCCGCCCGCCCCCCCTGTTTCGACGCCACTGTACAAGCAGAGTGTGATTACAACCATTGTGTCTGTAGTCTACTGTATACATGCCTTGCACCTATGTCACATGATGGCGTAAAACACCGGCAACCACTATACTGGTGGTTGAGGCGACGGCCATTCGCAGCGAGAGCTACGGTAAAATGCGCCTCATTCAGCTGTAGTACTTGCTATGTATCGCAGCGATAGTTTTATTGAGTTGCCCGGCAACAGAGTAACTGTCAAAGAAAAGAAAGCATGAGTGGCAGAGAAGGGCTGCGGCTGCGCAGTTGGCAGGGCTCTTCGTGGCGGTGCGTTGGCGACACTTTTTTTAACATTAATGTTCACGCACTCTTTGCATCAGCCTTGCCCATTCGTGATAGCGATGCCCTTTGCCTTTATCTTCATGATGTAGTTTCCATGTTTTGAGCGCACTTTTGGGGCCTCCTGGCCGAGTACGGGTAAGCATGCTGTGCCGCGAGCTCGGCCAGGCGATTAGTCGTCAGTGGCTCCCGAATGCATGCTCGCTGAAACACTGCCACCGGGACATCCGCCTTTGCGGTCCATGACATATGGATCATTGCGTTGTTTACCAGTACTTCACTAACTCATAACTTTACTATGAGTGGCGTCTAGAGCCGCTGGTCAAATAATTGCGAAATTCCAGTTACGCCTTTAACCGCATATTGAAATTTGTTCTTCCGACACAATAGCCTTTCGCATCAAAACTTTGTCGGTGGCATATTGGAACTTTCTGCTTGTAGCACACTTTACCAACGCCGAAATATCCCGTACGTGCTGGTTGAACGTCGTCATCGTAAGTTTGGCACAGTTTTTCAAGTTCACATGCCAAAAACCAGGTAGTTTTGTAGAAATTATGGTGCACATCAGTGCATGTCCGGGCAATTTGTGGCATCCTATGCCTTGGTAAGTGCTTCCATGTGGTGGGAAGTCAACCACTAGCATGGTGCGGGGCCCCCGTTCGTATGCCGTCTGATAAGCAAATTGGTTGCTTCGTTTTATATGAACCACAGGCAACCCAAGGAGTTGTGGCTACTTTTCGATACAGTGCAGTCAAACGCACTGAAACGAAACTGTGTGTATGGGCCTTTACGCCGCTGCACTTCCATTTTGGACCTGCAGTTTGTACTTTCTTTCTTTCTCATTCCCACTCGGCTTTGACGTCAGCAGATCATAGATGAAGGTTGCTCAAACAGAAAAAAGGAGATGAATAGTTAGGTGTCTTGGCTGAACGTGCCTTAAGCAACTTCGACAAAAGGCAGCAAGAAGGGAGATGATTGTAAGGATTGCAAAGGAAAAAAAAGCTTTGATGCTGACTGCATGCCACGTCGGCGGTGACATCGCACAGGCCTGTACAAATGCAATGGTGCGCAAGGCAAACATTTTTTTTTGCGGGTGCGGTCCTTACACGTGTTTACAGAGTAATGACTTTCACTTTTACTTAGCTGAGTGTGTAAAAGTCGTTGCATTTTTTTTACGACGCCATAATTTCTTTAGTTTTGCATGCTGCTAAATGAAATACATAATGCAGTGGAATCTTTTTGCATTCTTGGAACCAAAAAGACATTGAAGAGAACTAACCCCAAAAAATTGTTTATTGTATTTACAACGTAAAGCTGGAACGGCAATGCTTCTTTGCCAAACTGAAGGCCCCTCCTCCCCTTTAAGGGTCTTGTTGCAGGGCCTGCCCAAGTAACGTGAAAATTTTTTTCCCCTGTTCGATATAAAAGTTTGCTGCCTTTTTCATCATTTCGGCAGCCTCGTAGGCTGCCCTTGCTGCCCTCGCTTGCTCTTCCGATGCCCTCGCCTGCTCTTCTGACGCCTTCAGTTTGGCAAGGAGGCACTGCCGTTCTAACTTTATGTTCTCTTGTTGCTGCGCCAGGATGTCCCTGTAGTATTGTTTGTCCGCAGCCCGTGTGCCGGCTGCCGAGCCTGCGGGCGGTGTACTGGGCCTCCAGACCGGTCGTGGACGAGGTGGTCCCCGCCGGACCCGGCCCAGTGGTGCCGGTCGGCCTTCAGCAGCAGCTGCTGCCTCAGGCAGTCCCCCTGCCACAGGAGGAGGCCCCTCCCGACGTAGCAGCTCAGCTGCTGCACCAGGCTCCACGGACGCCTCATCCTCGTCCAGCGGCCAGTCCGGAGGCTCGTAGTCTTGGGTGTCGTCGGTGTCCGGCACCACGAGGAAGGCGACCCCGGGGTCCACGTCAACTTCATAGCTGAGGACCCGATCCTCTCCTACCACCTCATTGGTGGTTGGCTGCAGGCTGACTGGGGCTGTGCTGGCCCTAAGGAAAATACACAAGAATGTCACCCTTGTACATAATTTGAGAACACTTTTATTTGTATTTCATTCATGCTTTTTGTGTGCATGTGGATCAAGCTCGACTCCTCAGCTCTTGGCAATTGCTGCTATTAGTTGTGAAAGTATGTGGGCTTTAGTAGAGCCAGTCAACAGTGTGCAGGTGAAGCCCGATCTTGGCTGTTGCGGCTATTAGTTGTGAAAGCGGCTGGCTTCATGCAGATTCAGTGTGCAGTGTTGATGCCGGCTGCATATTTCTGGTTGCTTGTCCCTACAATTCTTTTTTATGTCAAAAAGACTACCATGTTGAGTAGCAGATGTGCTCAGGGTGATTCCAAATTTAGTGGTAGTGTCTACTGGTCGGTGCTTAATAGATTGTACTCTCTGTACACCATATTTGAACTGACTGCCCAGGATTACTTCTGATTTCTTTTATTTATCAATACTGTTCACCCTTTCAGGGTGGTTTTATTCCAGAAAGGACATTCCTCATGGTATGCAATGTGCATGTTAGAAGTGTTGCAAAAGCTTGCTGTCAGCATGTGCTCAGCAGCAGCGAACTTAGCTGTGACAGTGAATGTTACCTACAGAATGAGTGAGATTTGAGAGCACTAATCTCGCACAAATATGTTTATGTAACAGACTGTCTCAGCTTTGTGCCTTCATTGAATTGACTTGCCATCTCAATACAACGGACCTGAAGCAAAAGAGGTCGAAGCGTTGTGTTCGTGACCTTTGGGTCTACGTAGCTGTAGAGTTTTCAAGATAAAACAATATATTTGTTTTGCTGCTTGTCATAGTTCAGCTTGACTTCATAAACGTCTAGCCTGTATACGGTAGTCTTGCGATAATTCAAACTCGGATATTATACTTCTGGTTAATTCAAACGAATTTCATAAGTTTGGTTGTCCCGCTATGTTTTTAGTGTATTCATAAGCCACTTAAACCGAATGCCATTGTCCTGTAATTTATATTTTTTGTTCTTGCAGCCCTTTTGTTTAGTGCACTTCTTTCCGAGCACCGGTGCACTGCAGAAGGAACACCCATGGCGCTGTTGCTTCTTCGCAATGCACCGGTGCTCGGTGATAAGCGCACTCAACGGGGCTCATGCGGAAATTTCCACAGCAACTTGCACAGACGCTGTGATGTGGCAGCATGGCATACACCGAGCACCGGTGCATTGCGGAGAAGCAACAGGTCCATGAGTGTTCCCTCTGCAGTGCACCGGTGCTCAGAAAGAAGTGCACTAAACAAAAGGGCTGCAAGAACAAAAAATATGAATTACAGGACAACGGCATTGAATTTAAGTGGCATCGGCATAGCATGGGCACGTCACAACGTCCGCACAAGTTGCTATGAAAACTGTGGCACAGTGCCTGTTTTCATTGGTCACGTGTCCCCCGTTTAATAGTTCACACCCGACAACTTCTTGACCTGATGAACAAACTGATTTTTGTTTTGAGTTGTCATGTGCTGTTTGAACAGCCCACAACAGTGAACATTTTTGAGGGATAAATAAACTTATGTCTTACATTTCACGAATGTTTCATGTGTAGCATACCTGATTTTGATCAGTAGGCCTATGTAAAGGAGAGCATGAAATATCTTCTGTGTACGTAAAGCCATTCATAAGGCAAATCATATTTTTATCTTGCATCATTATTTAGATAAATTTCTGATAAATCAAACAAAATTCATGGCTTCCTGGAGTTTGAAATTATGAGAGTATAATGTATTTTGTAATGGTGGTGTAGTAGAAACACAATCACCTTTGTCTTGTTCGCATTGCATGACACCTTTTTAAGATGTGCCTTCTACCATTTCAGCAGTGTACCAGCCTAAGTCTGCTCTCATTTTTCTTTCCCAAACCTTCAAGACTCGGCCAACGGCGCTTGCGATGTTCAGAAGACTGCGTCGTCCTCCCCTTGTACATGTCGGCTCATAATCACCATCATTTTAATCTTGCATCTCACAAGATGAGGTCGTGATCTTACATCATCACATAATCGCCATCACTAGATGGGGCATTGCGGGCGTACCTTGCACGGGCTGCTACCTTTCTGCAGTGCCGTGGCTCTCCTGATCCAATAATTACTATTATTA
This sequence comes from Ixodes persulcatus, assembly GCA_013358835.2. NCBI lineage: Eukaryota > Metazoa > Arthropoda > Arachnida > Ixodida > Ixodidae > Ixodes > Ixodes persulcatus. The sequence goes on along the minus strand of JABSTQ010002496.1, from coordinate 19,572 downwards.
TTATTTATATTATTTTTATTATCATCATTGATGAGCGCAGTGGCCTTTCATTGACATGCCTAGCTCGACTTTAACTTCAAGTTACATGGTTCAAAGTTTTAGAGTTCTTGGATGTGCACGATTCTTTCTTGCTCTGGAGAGAACACACCAGAAGGTTTCTTTGAGTGGCCCAGTATTTAGTACTTGCGAACCCCAGATATGATTATGAATACAATATTAGCTTTGCTAGTAGAACCCCCAATCGTGTGAATCTCAAAAGGCTAGACTTCGTACAAATAGCAGTAACATGACAGCTCACTCGTCAGTGTCCATGCCTCCTTCGATACCCAGAAGGTTGGGGCTTGTGGAACCGATGACTGCCAGCACAGCTTCAGCCAGCGGTGTCAGTCTGTAGTCGTTGCGCCCTGCGCCTGTGGAAGACAAGGTTCTCTTTATATTTTGTTTGGGCATTAAATTTTGTCTGATTGCAGCAAGCACATTCATTGTTTCGATTTGATTGTATTAATAGCTTGATATCTAAATTGCTTCTATAATTCAGCCAAGAAAATGAGAAAGTGAAAAAAACTTCTTTAGCACACAGAATGTGTGCTTCATTTTTATGTGCAGTAAAAACATATAGTAAACTCACCGGTCGTGGAGTCTGCCTTCTTCGAGAGGGTCAGTTCAGCGCGGCTGCGAGATTTGAGGTTTTGCCACTGCTTTTTGATCTGCGGCACAGTGCGCAGCGTCGATGGATGCCGCGAATTCATCACGGATGCGATCTCTTGCCATGCTTTTCTTTTAGCAGCTTTTGTAATAGTGTTGTTAAATTTGTTCTTAATTATGCGTTTGCGTTTCTCGATTTCGTAAACCAATTGAAACTTATCATCTTCGGACCAATTTGATTTCGTTTCCTTGGGAGGCATCCGTGATGGACCGGCGACATCCATGTCTGCGTGCAGCAAACGCAGACGATCGTCTGCTAACTTAATGATCGAAACATAATTATCAACCTTTATTGCAAATGCTTCCGAGAAAATACGTCCAGCGCAATTTTTTTTCTTTAAAAATTGGGCGTCTAAGGACACGCAGGCATTTCTGTAGACAACTTTATTCGGCGTACGCACTGGACGTCGACGACGGTGGTGACAGACGATCGCGATACGAAGCAATATGACAGCGTTGGTGCGCGCTAAACTCCACCCAAAACCGCGCATCGCTGACTCTTTTTTTTTTTTCTTTCTTCTATTTTGCAAGGAACCACGGTATGCACGAGACATGTGCCGCAGTTTTGCGACTGTCGTTGTCTCTCTTTGCCCAAACCGATCGCAGCGTAGCAGAAGCAGACAATCTCTCGCTTGCCGCCTCGCGTCGCCGGCGCTTTCTTATTGGACAGGAGGTCACAACTCGTCACTTCCACGTCCGGAATCTTCGGCCGTGTTCCAAAATTTACTCGATCTCACTCTAGGGTGAAGGTTTTGTACCATTGCGATCGAAAACCTACCCACGTCCGGCATTACTCGATTTTTGTTGTCACGTGACACAATCCGCCAGGGTAACTCGGATCCATTCGAGTAGATTTGGAACGCACCCTTTGTTTTCTCCGGTATTTCTTCAGTTTTCCCTAGATTCCCTCTCTAGGTACTGCTCACTCCGTTCTTGGCGGTCTGGGTCTGGGTGCCAGACTCAAGTCCGGACTTGAGTCAAGACCGCGCCGGAGACCGTGCTGGATCCGTCGTGGTCTCAGTCACGGTCTCAGCCGAGACCGCCAGGCGCCTGAGTCAAGACTTGAGCCAAGACTTGAGTCAAGACTTTCTAGCAAGCGGCCCCTGATGTCTGCAGACTTTCTATTGTTTGGTGTGTTCTGAAAGGTAGTACGTGATATATCGGCGAGATCTAAAGTAGCAAATTGGTGTCACGCCCAGCGTTAGAACCTTGCTGAAATGGTTCTCGCGGGCCAAGCTTTTTTCGTTTTTATTTTAAAATTGTGCCTGTCCAGTACTAGGATACGCGGGAAATGAAAATAGGCATGCATCTTTCTACAGAATCGCGCCACCATTATGAAGTGGGCTTTTCATGGCGCTTTTTAGATCACTAGAATTAATTTGCCGATTGATGTAGCAGCATGCTCATGAGAATGTTCAAAGTTGCACCCCTGATAGCTGGAACGATTTTTTTTATCGGGGTGCCTTACTTGGCATGAACCTAAATAAAATGAATAAAATATAGTTAATTTATGTGTGCTGTAAAAATAAGGAGGTTGGGATGAATCATTCCGAGGTAGTGTCAATTATATTGTTTCTTGCAATACGCTCGAAAACAACACAAAACAAAAATTAAAATAAAAGGAAATTGTTTTATCGCCATGAAACCATTTTCTACTTTCGCTGAATACTGCTCGGAATCAGTCCCTAACGATAACAACTGAATAAACTTGCCTTTAGTTTTTGTTTTTTTTTTCTTTTTTTCTAGGCAATGGAAGTCGCCAAAACAATTCGAGAAATATGAGCATCGTTCATCCCCTCAACTCGGAGCCAGAACAAGTGGCCACGTGGCATGGTGCCTATCCTATGTCGCCAACATGAATCATGGCCATGCGCCGGGGTTGGGAATGTAGGGAAAGCGTGCTGAGTTACAGGCATTGCTAGAGTTCGGTTATTCTCATCACCGCAGTGGTTGTACACAAGCCACTACCCGAGTGTCCGCCGAGGCATTGACTGTTACGAGCCGAAGTCGAGTGCACACGCAGTTTTCGTGTCCAACTTATGAGCCGCGCTCGACCGTTGTCATGTGGGTTGTTTTGATCCCACAATTACGTCATCAAGCTTTGCGAAAGCAAGACTGAAAGAACTAGGCTCCGTTTATTTTCGCTATTTCACCCCGACGAGGAAGCCTCTGAATCAGTGGCGGTCTGTGCGAGTATACTTATGTCAGACAAGGACTAGTACGCCTCTGCAAAGTCATAAACATTCCAGCCCAATATCGTTTTATGACCCCTTTAAAACTCCTTGGTTTTGTATAAAAAGTGATGTCTCGCCCATTAAACAAACTTTTTATCTCAAAGAGAGTATCTGTTGTTAGCCAAGGTTGTTTCTACCTAAAATTTTGATTGGCACGGCTGTTGCGTTCGCAATTATGAGATTTATTGGAATAAAAAAAGCAGTATCTTCAAGTGTGGTACTCAGAACTCAACAATAAAACCTCTTAAGCGGGAATCATTATATTGCTGCGACGTGCCTCGACGACCGGCATTTTGGTTCGTTCTTTTATTTCTTCGGAAATTACATCTATGGTAAGTCGACATGTCGCAAGATGTTACAAGCAGGGGGTTACCCCCTATGTGCCAGAAGTATATGCATTCTATGCATTTTACTCATTACTAAATTTATCGAAGTGACATTTCTCCGAAGAACCCACTGGCGCCAGCTGTTGGATAGCCGTGTCCCACTATCTATGATAAATGAAGGATTGGAACAATTATTTCAGGTGAAATCCAATGGATAGAGCCAGTGTGTTATCTCCTCGTAAAAAAATGTCAAGTGATTGCTGCGCAGCCAATATTTGAACCAGCCTTGATGATGGTGATGGCTTTGAAGAAAGCAGAACAGTCGTCCATTATGCGTCTGTGAGGCGTCATGTCAGCGTTTGAACCAGCTCTTTCTTGCATGTACTGGTGGCTTTCAGAGAGAGAGAGAGAGAGAGTTGAAAGTGAATCGCCCAGAAGTTTCAGAGTGGAAGATTTTGCTCTGAGACTTAGCTAAGCCTCTCCGGAGCTAACATCTAAGCCCAACTATACTACAGCGAAATATTTAATGCCACTTTGACACTGCCAGAAAGTTCCCATTTGAGCTTTTTGTGTACCATCAGCTTAAACTGGATTCATTGTGTTACTCCGGTAATGGAGGTGATCAAGTCTTGCTCGAAACACCGAACTTGCAAACGTTCGACTTCAGATCAGGCAGCTCCAGCCTCGTGTTTATGAACGCAAATAACATAGAAATACTTATCACTAACGGCCGGGGGCATAACTTCGGTCATCCGGCAAAACACCTTACGATTTCTGCGTTTATGGCAGCACGACTTTTAGCGTTTTGTCAACGCCGTGAGCACAAGGGCCTCCGTTCATGACCCCGGAGCGCACATTCAGATGGTGATGACATGACCGCAGAAGCAACTTTTCGTGCATTCCCCTAAATTAGAGCGACTCAAAACGCACAATTCACTAAGTGACACCTTGATTGAACACGTCGTTCAATATTAAACACCGAATGTGCAAAATGAGGCAATTAGCCAAAACTAACTGTTCGTAATCAACGGCAGAAATAGAAATAAAGCTTATATAGTAAAAAACCGATTATTCCTAAAAGTTCTCACCTTTCTTAACTTAAAAGGTTAGAAGTCTGCTGAAGGCACGATGGTGACTGCGCCAAAGAATGGGATGGGAGCTTCTTTAACGACGTATGCCGGAATGAGGTTTCGCCACGTTGTCTTACCATCTGTCGACGAAACCTACGTCACTTCCGAGTGTGCTCAGGGACCGACGTGCTCAGGGGCCAATAGGGCTGTGCGGCTGAAGTTTCGCCGCGCATATGCAGCGCCACTGCTCCCTCTGGCGAGGCGCACTTGTGCTTGTTAGCAGTACCAGGAGCCGACGACGCGGGAGGCTGGTGCACCTGTCGTGCTGGCTTCGCGATTTGGAAAGCAATGTACCAACTTAAAAAAGGGCAGGGCACCAGGTATTGTTGTGTACTCGAATGTCACAGCGTCGTATTAAACAGAAAGCTGAATAGGGGTCTCCCAAAATTGTTTATTCGATTCTTGGGAGGTGATTTAAGAAAGATAGTCAGAAACATGAATCGCCAGCTGTGCGGAGGACAGGGTTACTTATTTTTTGTTTGTGTTGTCGCATAATTCAGTGGTGTAGCTAGGCTTACTCGTCACTTTAATAGGAACTTTTCGTATATCACAAGCAAGCGCGTGCAAGGGTTTTGCGCTGCTTGGGGGGCCGTCACTCTGAGGGCGGACTGAGCACGCGCCAGCAGGGCCTTGAGTCCGAAGTTGACGTTCCATCGATAAGTCCCTAACGTGGCAGCTGCGATGGTTCCCTGTGGGTGTCGACAAAAGAAACCCGAATATGCAGTTGTCGTGTCTCAAACAACTTCAAAATTGAGAACCAAGCTCACTTTGCTTACCCGCCCATTTTGTTCTGCGATGCTTACAATAGAGAGCGAGTAAGCGGCAAGAGACCAGGTAAAATGAGGCAGATAATCGTAGCAACAAGTGCGTACTGACCTAAACGAATAATTGAAAAAAAGAAACAACATTGCCAGCTAAACTTTAGTATTTTTCATATATTATTAAATTATGTAGTTAACCCCACAACAGGTATAAATACTTTCTAAGCAATTCTAAAAATTAGACACTAGAACATTCTTGGGTTGAGAAATTAGAGCGTGTTGGCAATGTTAGATGTGCAAAATGAAACCAACATAAAGGGGACTAGGACAGAACACCTCAGAAAGGTAGATATCTAATAATGTATGTCTGAAATTCTAAATGAATTACATTTTTCGCAGAGGGAAGAAAGTAATGTAGACGATCCTTTTCTGGCGCAAGATGTTCTAAATATATTTAGTACAACTGCGCCTAAACAGCAAACAAAACAAAAATATCACGCAAAAGACTTATTTGGTGTCACCCGCGTCTGTGTTCAAATTATCATTCTGACATCCTATACGAAAGGTAAAAAAGAAGAAAACAATAGTGGTGCGAATGCGAGTCGATTGCCGTTCGCTCTTTTTACTCATAAACGTAAGAGTGGGTTACTGACGCACGTGCGTGAATTAGAATTTTACAGTTTTGACTAGAGCGTACATATGCGCAAACCCAACAAGGTGTCGCGGCGTGTAGTACAAGTTCTAAAATTTGCTTGACCCGCTCAAATGCCTGGTAAGAGATACAACAGATGAGCTGGGGACTTATTTGCGTTCCGTTTCGGTTTTTCCATACAGCGGGACCTAGCGCTGCAATCTGGCAGTGCATGCCTCGTCAACGACTTCATTCGCAAGAATTAAAACAGCCGTGGCGTGTTTCCAGCAGTCGGTAACTCTGATTTTCTAAGAGCACTTGCCAGAGTTCAAGCAATGTGTGCGATAGCGCAGCTCTGCGCGAAAAGACAAAATTTGAATAATATAGCATTTTCATCTATGTCCAAATAGCTCTGACTTTGAAAAGCGAGCGAAACCATAAAGACAAACAGCATTTGTTTGAGGCGGATGTCATAAGCAACGCTATCCTGCATTTCCAAGACGCACTTCGCTGTCGACGAATATTCTTATGACAGGATTATCTCTGGGTCCGGACATTTCGTCGAACACCGTTTCATCGAACGCCGTTTCATCGAAGCCGTTTCATTGAACACCGTCTCATAGAACGCCGTTTCGTCGAACGCCGTTTCATCGAACGCCGTTACAGCCTGTAATGTTTTGTAATTTACTTAATTTTTATTCACAATGTGATCTAATTCTCTCTTTTTTTTAAATCACAGGGTGCAGTGACGAGATAAATTCCATCGTGAACATATGCTGCTTCGAGAAGAAAGCCTCCATGAAACAATGACCCCTCTCCATGTCACATGAAACAATTATAAATGAGACAAAAAACAGAAAGCACGATGTGCTTTCTGGGAAGCGTGTACTGCTACATTGTCTGACAGCGTGTACGTGTAACCTTGGGTTATGTGAGGATCCGGAAGGGTTCCGTCTTCTTGAGTGACAGAGTATACCCCAGGTTTTACTATTGTCTGGTGCGGGTTGGCCTTCCTAAGAAAGCGTCCTGAAGATCAGTCATAGGCAAAAAGGTCGGTGATAAAGATGACAGTGAGTGGGAGGGGGTTCCAGTTTGGGTGTAGCCCGAAATAATGTTGGCAGACACTTTGTGCAGCTTCAGTCTCTATAAAATTTGAAAACTAAAAAAACCAAAAAAAAAAACAGAAAAAAACTGAATCGTTCAATCTGAGCATAAAGTTGATAATCAAAGTATCGTTATATTTTATTTCGCGTTCTGTCCTGGCAGTTAAATTCTTTCCGTGAATAAACCTTGAACTAAGCGTAAGGATGCAAACAAGCTGGTGTGACTTGCACATTGCTGAAACTTGCAGACAGCCGGTGAAAAACGACGTAGACACTTAAAAGTGTTTTAGCTGTCGGTCCTTTACCTGCAGTGTCATGGTTTCAGTTGTGTACATGAGTAAAGCTTTTCAGTAAGTCGCATACCCATTTGTTTTTATTTCTTTTTATACCAACTGTTTTCATTTCCAGTATTTTGACTCCACCTTCAAAACAGTTTCACAAGTGACTACCTTAGTCTTAACAAATGCAAGGTAAAACATCTATAAAGTACTGTTATGTCCCAAAACACCGTACAGAGAAATTTGACGAAACGGCCCTTAGCGATGCGATGAAACGGCGTTCGATGAAATGGCGTTCGATGAAATGTCCATTCATTCGATGAAACGGCATTCGATGAAACGGCGTTCGTTGAAATGTCCGCTAGCCGATTATCTCCACCACCCGGAGATTTGGCTCACAGGGCACCTCTCTTTGCGGAGGGTCGCCTCCTAAAAACTTATCACCGTTTTTCAAAGGACAGAAAGCCACAATAATGTTGCAACGCGGCCGCTGTAGAATTTTAACGTGTCCGTCGCCATTGCCGCACCCACACTGCTATGGAGGGCGGTTTTGCGCCAGAGCGCCTTCTGTGCGGCTGAACAGGACTAAAGGCCACCTACTGCAATGATGGTAATGATGATGGCGATGATGATATAATCAAGATCGTTTATGTAGAGAGCGTGACACGGTTAGTAGGGACAAGCCAATAGCCATCTTTATATCTTTCTCAAAACCGAAAACCTGTCTTCAAAACGATTCTTCTCCGCCCGTATGTAGCCCTAATGGTCCGAACCAGATGCCAGAGTTTTAGAACCAGCCGTTGACTCACTCAAAAATTTATAGGCGATTTTTTGAAGAATTCAGCGGGAAAGTGGGGCCCGTTTTCGCTCGTTTTCGGTACATGGCGTCATTCAGAAGCGTGTATTCGCGAGCTCCGTCGGCCGCCATTTTCCCATTGAAAATTTAAGAAAAGTAGTTCTAAATTTTGGGTAAGATAACGCTTAGTTCTGAAACTTTGGCATTTGGAGGACGAGTCACGAGGTAAGAAGAGTGAAAATGATAAGCTACGCCCAATTCTTCTTAAGCTGTCTAAAAATATATAATGAGGTGAATGTGTTCATAATTGGCATAACGTAGCGGGTGTTTTTATAATTTTCTCTTAGGAATAAGGTTTAAAAAAAATAAAGAAGTGGTAGTGTCGTATACGAGATAACGGTGTCATACGGTTCCCTCCAGTATACCGTCTCGGGACTGACAATGCCATTAAGAGTCAGACCTTGTCACCCTAGATTTACATCTAAATTTCGAATTCGCATTAAAAAAATAATAAATAAGAAGGCACGTGTATAAGAAAAAAACAAAAAAACAACAGGAGGTTGTGGAGTAAAATCCGTAAAGCCGAGGTCACACTGCTTACACATCATAGAAAAAGCAGTCTGCATACAGATTCGAACACGAGTCACCGCGAGATCATTGCTTCGAATGCCGTATGTCAATGAGTTCAGGGAGAATTTTGGCGCGCGGCATTCGATCCCGAGACATTGCGGTGACTCATGTTTGCAGACTGCATTTTTTTTTATGATGTATGTGCAGTGTCACCCCGGCCCTGAAAAGAAAGACAAATGTTTTCTAAACAGTCTGGTTGGGACACGCGTGTCAATGAAGTTAATTTTACTCGATTTTTTTTTTGTTACAGTCATATTGACGGCGCGAGACGCAATTTAGTCGGCAGTCACCTCCTTTCCTCTTGTTTTCTCTCTCTGCATTTTGGGCGCGTGGAGGAGAGGTGGATCGGCTTCGCCTTCACGTTCAGGTGGAAAGAGCGAATGATCATCTCGTTGAGGTCGAAAGAGCGAATAAGTACCAGACTTGTACGTAATCCGTTACAAGTAATAAAATTACTTGTAATCCCTTACATTTATGAGTAATTTAGTAACGGGATAATTACGCATTTTCTATAATAATTTCAAAGTAATTCCCTTGCATTGTTTACGTAACGGATTCCTTGTAATCCGTTACATTTGTTTTAGGACCAACACCCCCCCCCCCCTTCTAAAGAAATGGTAGTTTTTATTTTGGTAAAGTCGAGCGCAGTGACACTGTCACGCGAATTGACCAGCGCAAAGCGAGGCTTGGCACCCTTCAGTTCCGCGGTCTTTTTTTGCAACACCAAGCCCCTGAATCTATTTTTTCTTAGACCCTATGAACAATGTGAAGAAATCCAAATAAGCATTTCTACAAAAACAAAAAAAGAGGGGATGCAAGTTATATCGGCTTTTTTTAGTCCCTTTGTTTGTTTGCTTTTTCCGATCGAAGACGGGGAGAGCAGAACACCAAGTAATTGTGTGCCTCTTCGATAAGCTCGAAGCGGTGAGTGCACAGACAAGAATCAACAATGTCCTTCTCGGTTATAGTGACTACGACCATTTTCATAATGTCACAACACGAGACAGTGCTCCGTCTACCCTAAAATTCCCCCAAACAATTATGTGATAATGTGTGAAGCAGGGATTGCCACAAGCATCCTCGTTCGTTGCTGCACACTTGTCATCTTCTCTTAGAAAACAGGATGCATTTTTTTTCTTTCTTTCACCTGATTCGACCCTGTTTTAAAAGCTACTTACGTTTTTGTAGTCCAACTTCTAGGGTTGTCCCACTTTATTTGTGAATTCCAGCCAGGTTATCTGCATCTCAGTCACCCTTTTTGTGAGTAAGCTTTTTGCGAGCACTTGGAAAATGGTAATAATCCTCCTTTCTTCTTCTTCCTGTTTTTACCCCAGCAGGACGCATATTGTCTCAAGCAGATATGTTTACAAATAAAACATAATGGTGGCTGATGTAGACTTGATATTCTGGGCTTGACGAAGGAGTGAAACTCGTGAGTGGGGCCATAGCACGGCTTATTTAGTACTTAGTACATTTCTGAATTACCATTATGTAGTAAGCCTCACTCTCGTCAAGCCCAGAATGACGAGAGAGTGAGACTCTCTCGTCATTCCGGGGTTAACGAGAGTGAAACTTGAGTACTCTGCCCTTCGCTGCCCGTGGCATCAGCGGACGTCCATCTGGAGAACACCGAAGAAAACTGCAGTCGATTCGTGCTCCGTGCGTTTTTGAACGACACCATGAAAGGTACACACGGCAAAGGTGCATTGACATTTCCTTGTTTTAACCGACATCCTAATTAATTGTTGTTATGAGTGTCTTTTTTTTTACTTATATTTATATACTCTAAACTTTTTTTTTTTTTTTCACCGACGTCTCAACCGAGTTTCGACCTGTTCAGAACCAAAGGAAGAATAATATCGAGCCAAGCCTTATTTATTATATAATTACCACCATACTGTTACAACTATGTTTTGCAATTGTCTGGCGATATATGTCGGTAGAGTAAGATTGACATAAATCAAATCTTATTCTAGTTTAGGCGAGATATATGATAACTTCTACAGCTTCGCGATTTCTACAATGGACAATTTTAGTAGATTGTTCCGATGACTCCGATAACAATACCCGATACTCCGCCACCGCCTTTGCGCGTTCATCATATCTTTTGGGGGTATCGTTATCGGGGGTATCGGAGGTATTGGAACAGTCTACTAAAACTCTCAAATATCAGGCAACGGCTGCAACGAGGAAGCTTTGCTCTATCCTCGAGGTAAATAGTATTTTCATTGCTTTGCTGAAGAACCTCGATGCAGAGCATAGAACGTTCGTGAGGCACAATATGCCACTCTTATTCAGTACCACAGTTCAAATGGTGTTCAGCGTAGCAGTCGACGTATTGAGTAAGAACTAACGCAAAATGTCTGAGGAGACTTTTGAGAGCCACCGGTTGCTCAAAATACTCAAGGTCAACAAATGGAACAGGTGGCAACAATAAGAACTTGAATAGCCCTCTTCCCTTTGGTTCTTAATTGAAGACAATATTGTTGAAAGTAACGCCACGAAAGTAACGGATTACTTTTTCGGGTAACGGTCCCTTACTTCTATGGGGAAGATAATTGTAATTCTAATAAATTATAATTTAGCCTTGAGTAATTGTAAATGTAATTCCTTACTAGTTTTCAGTAAAGTGTACAAGTCTGCGAATGATCATTCCGTGACGTCATGGACTTTGCGCGCAGAGTTTCAAATAAATCTGTCGCCGTCAATATTGCTCTAAAACTTTTCTTTTCGCGGCAATTTTTTTTTTTTTTTACACGCGCGTTTTAATTAGATTGTTTAAAAAATTGTTTTTCCTTTAAGGGGCCCTTTAAGAGGGGTGCACACACGGGCACAGACTCTAAAGATTCACTCCTTAAATTTTGACTACGGTACAGAGGAAATGCATTTCGGTTAACGTTTTTTGTTTGTCTTTCTTTATTTTACAAGCAGTGCGGAGTAGAGGCTCCTCAAACTGTGCCGAACCTAACAGCCAAGAACGCATCCAGTAAAATGTGTGTTGATACGCGATGCTGCTTTGGTAGTTTTGAAAGTGTTTTTTTTTTTTTTTCGTCATCAGTGCCTGAGTATATAAAGCTCCTCAAGAAAAGTGGTCGAAAGATTTGTGAAGAAAGATCGTCAAGAAGGTTATAGATTGATGAACCGGATATTATATACCGCACTGCGCAACATGTCTTTCAGAATAGAGTTCACCTTGGGTTAATATACCTGTATACACTAGTCGAACACAGTTGATCTATGCCGAAGAACCTACTATGAAAAACAATGCGTTTTCTTGTTGAAAATAGCAGGGGTGTTCGCTTAATGTATAGAGCGCGTGAAGCGATGGCAGCTAGCTGCTGGTAGAATAATAGTCACGCTATACTCGGGGGCCTTTCTTGCCATTCCCGACGAGAGGAGATTGCACGCGTAGTTTTAATCAGCGCACAAATTGGGAAATAACATGTGTGCTAATGACCTTGACTGCATTTCCAAGGAAAGTTTCCCCAGAGTTGAGACAGAATTTAAATTACTCTTTAGGAAAAAAAGTGAAGAAATATCAAAAGAGTTCACTTTGAAACACCTGCATTCACGAAGAAAAATGCATTGTTTCTCTTGCCGTGAAACAATGGCCTAGGACAAAAGAACTCTTGTTATCTACGGACAATTGCGCGGGTTTGGAGATACTTATTTACTAACCAATAAAACGATCAAAATTAAACGGTATGAATGCTATATTTCTCGACTTTAATTATGCTGTTACTGGATGCTTTCAACCCATCCCCTGCATATTTCGATCTGGATGAGAATCGTACCAACGTGCGGTCGTGGATCACTACTGCGGGGTGCACGTTAAAGACCCAAGGCTAGCGGTTGTACTGCACTGGCTAAATGTCTCATCTATAGCTGGGAGACAGGTCGCCTGTTAAGAAAGACACAGTTCTAAGCTCTATAACCAGACACAAAATCTTTTTCAACTAACACGTGGCCGAAATTACTGCGGACTCCTCTAATAATAGATATTAATTAACATTTTTTAGACGTATTTTGATTTTAATGTTTTTGCCTAATTTTATTACTTTTTCATAACTAACTTGGACGCAGTGTTGGCGCGACATTTCTCTGCACTTGACGAGGCTTTGTATAGCGAAATGGAATTTCTGCCTCCTCGTGCTCTTGACGAATCAAGATGGAAGTGGCCAGCGCGTCCCTCCTTCATCACTGCTCGTTTGCCTGAGAGAGTCATTGAAAGTTCTATGCCTTGAAGGTAAACATTCAAGAGAAAGGTCTCTGGTTGGGAAATCAATATATAAAGGACGACAACCGACCAATCCTAGAAATAGGGACCCTACGCTTCCAGGCCTATACTCAGCTCTTCTTCGAGGGTGACTATGGCGATCGCCGTTGAGGAACAGTATATTTCTATCTCCTTCTTTCAGCACATTGCGGAGCCCGTTGGCAGTATTCACACACAGTTTTGCTAGTTGCACGGCCTCCTCTCCCAAGTTAAGGCTTAAATACTTGAAAGTATACATTCTAGAAAAATATCTCTCGTTAAGAAAACAATAAAATTATGGTCGACAACCAATAAAATCTTTAAATTAGGGACCCCACGTTTCCAGGCCTACTCGGCTGTTCTTTAGGGGTGACAATGGTGATGGCCGTTCAGGAGCAGTATGTTTCTATCTTCATCTTTCGGCTACATGGCGGAGCCCCTTGGCAGTATATTCACATGCTGTTCTGCTAGTTGCACAGTCTCCTCTCCGAAGTCAAGGCGTAAAGACTTGAAAGTAAACATTTGAGAGAAATCTCATTGTCTGAGAAAACATTAAGACTGCTTGCGTGTAGGAATGCGAAGGCATTCCTACACGCAGCGCATTTCTACAAGCCGCGGCTTCACGACGGCTTCTGTGACGGAGCATTGCGCTGCTGTGCTTGTCTTTATGTTTTATATCTGAGGCGCGTCCGCTTTGACCATGAGCGCACGCGCCGGCTTCCTTGACGAAGCATCTGCGTTGCTGTGACTTTCTTTGTGTTCTATTTCTAAGGCGCGTGCTTGACGACCTGCCAAATGGCGCTTCGTAGCCATGGGAATTTAGGTGCCGCTTTTCGATGCTTCACACAACGGCTACAGGCAGCGCCGGCTTCGCTCTATTGGAGAATTTATGCGTTTGCATTAAAAGGGGCGACAACCAACCAAGTCCTAAAAATAGGTACCCTATACATTTCGAATACTCAGCTCTTTTTCGTGGCTGACCATGGCGATGGCCGTATAGTCGTGTGCCGAGCCATTTTTAGAGTCCCTGTCACACTGCTCATAACATCGTAGGAAAGACACCGTGTTCGCAGCAGACGTGACGACAGTGGCAAAGGGTAAACATAAATGTTGGTTTTAGAGATATTGGCACAGTGCTGACAGAAATACCTGTGTACACGTCTGAAACGCGTTCCAATCAGGTTTGCTTCATACCTCTGTGTGTTTTGAATATGTCTGCAGACAGTTTTTTTTGTATGACCTATAGCCTCGTATATACTGGCAAAGCCTGGCAGATCGCCACGAGAAGCGGCCGCCAAAATGGAAAAGGTGGAGCGGACAGACAACAGGATGAGAGGAGAGCCACGAGACTGGCGCCCCGCTGCGGAAGTCTACGCAGCGGACCTGAAACACACAAGTAAGTGCTGTCTCGGGTCCTTGCCGCTGCAAAAGCTGTTCGCTGACGTCCAGGTTCCACGAGAAATGGCTCTTTGACAGCTCTGCGCTACCAGATCGTCGCGCTCCGAATCTGCGACCGGGCACTGCATGGCTCTGTGGAGGCGTCTTTCTATAAAGTATGTTTTATTACCTTAGGTATATACCACTGGCAGTACAGCCGCTCGTTCTGAGCCTCGGCTCGTGAAGATCCTCTTTGCACGAGCTAGCTTCTTTTTCCTCCGCGTCAGCAGCCGCTGCAGATATTCCCCTCCGGCAGAAATGAAGCTTGATAAAATTAAAATCAGTAGTTCCGTCGATCCCAATGTACATCCAAGGTGTTTTTCGCCTCAAGTGGTGACTGGGTGACTGGGTGTTTTCCTCTCCCTGATGATGGAATTTGGAGTGTGTTCGTTCGTATAAGCTGGTTTTAGTCGATCAGTTGATATTCTCTCTTGGCGGTCATTGATGTCGATGGTAAAGAATTTGAGATTACAGTTGATGACCTTGAATGGGCCATGGTAAGGTTGTTCAAGCGGTTTCTTTGGCTTGTCTGTCCGCACGAAAACGTGGATACCGGTTGCAAGGTCGGCATTTATACAGGTAGGGAGATTATTAGCTTCTCGTTGGCGTAGGAGAACGAAGCTGTCGGAAGTGATCCCTGAGGCGGTGAGCGTAGCTTGTGAAATCATATGTCAAAGGGGGAGAAAACTCTGGTGACGTAGAATGAAGAAATTCGCCTGGCCGACGTAGCGTTGTGCCATAAACAAGCTCAGCTGCAGAGACTCCCATGTCAAACTTTTATCGTGGAACGAATTCCTAGAAGAACCACGGGAAGAGCGTCGGTCCAGGATATAGAGTTGTGGGCACTTAGTGATGTTTTGAGTTGTCTATGAAAGCGTTTGACTATTCCGTTTGCAGCTGGATGGTAGGCTGTTGTGCAAATACGCGCTACACCGAGGAGTCGCTGGAGGTCGGCGAAGAGGTGGGACTCAAACTGCCGACCGCGATCTGTAGTGACCGCCGATGGGACCCCGAAACGGGCAACCCACTCCCTGACGAATGCCTCGGCCACAGTGGCAGCGGTGATGTCTGGAATTGGGATCGCTTCAGGCCATCGTGTGAAGCGATCTATGCAAGTCAAAATATATGTGAAAACTCTGGAATGAGGTAAGAGCCAACCAAGTCTAGATGGACATGATCAAAACTTCTTGTAGTTGTCGAAAACGTTTCAACTGGCGTAATGGTGTGACGATGAATCTTAGACTTTTGACAGGAGCTGCATGATCGTGTCCAAGTGCGGATATCCGTGTTCATCTTCGGCCAAACGAAACGGGCAGTGATCAGTTTTTGCGTAGCTCGTATTCCGGGATGTGACAGTCCGTGCAGGGTATCGAACACCTTCCTGCGGAAGGCGGCTGGGAGGTACGGCTGAGAGATTCCGGCTGAAAAATTGCAAAGAAGAGGAATGTTTGCCTGCGGAAGTAACTTGAACATTTTGGGAAGAAACAGCGGCCAAGAAACTTGGACAAGAGTAAAGGAACAAGCACGACAGGACGGCGCTGAACTCACAACTGTTGTTTATTACACAGAAGGGGAAGGAAGAAAACAACAACATGAAATCAAATAAAAATATATAGACACACATAAACGCGCCAACCAAGCAGCATATTATTTAAGGATAGACCAATCTGTGGCTAACGTTTTCTTCAGCCGGAGAGATGTGTCTTGTTTGTCAATTTGGCAATATGCATCCTGTTTTTGATGTTTTGCAAGAGCGGTTAAAATCAACCTGTTCAACGCCGGGTAGATTCAACGCGGCAATATCCACGCGTGATAAAGCATCAGCGACCCACGTTCTGCTTTCCCGTGATGTGTCGGATATCGGTGGTGAATTCGCTGATGAATGCTAATGCCCTTCTTCTGGTGGAGTCTAAGCCTTTCCATTTGATGTTAGGGCGAAAGTGAGTGGTTTGTGATCCGTGAGAATAAACCATTCACGACCTTCGATAAAATAACGAAATGTTTGGACGCTGAGATATGTGGCAGCAGTTTCACGTCCAAAGGCACTGTAGCGATCGGAGCCTTGGTTGCTGATAAGTTTCGTGAAAAGAAAGCGAGAGCTTTCCATTGTTGTCCAATGTGTTGTTGTAGTACTGTTCCTACTGCTGTGCCTGGAGCATATACCATGATGTTGGTAGGCGCATCCGGCTTGGGGTACACAAGCAAGTTGGCGTTGGCAATCGCGGTCTTGATGAAGGTAAATGCCTTAATTGCTGAATTGGGCCACGAAAATCACGGTTTGGATTCTCGGGAGCCACAAAAGGGTCATTTAGCGGTTGGACGATTTGAGCGCAGCGGGTATGAAGCGACTATAAAAATTTACCAATCCTAGGACCTCCCGCAGCTGACGTTGGCTAGACGGTGTTGGATAGTTGCGGATAGCCTTAACCTTGGCTTCGAGTGGTCGAAGTCTATGCTTATTTACATGATGCCCCAAGAAGTCTAGGTCTGGTACACCAAACTCGCATTTGGGGACATCGATGACAACTCCATACTGGTCAAGATGTTTGATGAGTTCATAGAGGTGTCGTTCATGTTCTTTCTTGGATGCACTGGCTACTAGGATGCCATCCAAATAAGCCAAACAAAAGTTGTGTCCTCTGAAAACCTGGTCCATGAAGCGTTGAAAGGTCTGCCCAGCAATACGGTGCCCAATTGGCATTTGAACGAATTCCAAGGGACCAAATGGAGTTACTATTGTTGTCTTAGGGATGTCGTCCGTTGCGATGGGTTTCTGATGATACGCTCGAATGAGGTTTATATTGGAAAACACCGACATACCGTAGAGGTTTGAAGAAAAGTCTTGCAGGTGAGGTATAGGATACCGATCTGGGATTGTTTTGTTGTTTAGTGACACGATAATAATCGCGAGGCCTCCAGCCACATCTTTTCTTTGGACCTAGGTGTAGTGGGAATGCCCAGTTGCTCAATGGAAGTCGTATTAATCCCAAATCCCTCATGTGTCGAAATTCCTGACGTGCAACTCGAGCTTTTTCTGGAGCTAGACGACGGGTAGAACGTGCACGGGTGGTCCGGTGGTGGTGATGAAGTGCTGCACGTCATATATCAAAGGTTGTTCTGTGTCGCAGGGCTGGGTCAGGTTGGGAAAGTTGCAAAGGATGGCGTCGTACTTCGTATTGGTTTTGCGCAAAGCAGTGTAAGACTCGTAATGGAGGGTTTGAGAGGATTCCGAGTACGCCAATATGAGTGGTGGCATCTAAAAGCTTATGGTGTCAGGTCGACCAGCAGACCGAAGTGAGTTAAAAATCAGCGCCAATAATTGCATATCAAAACATCTGCAACGATGAATACCCATCTTAGTGTACGGCGCAAACCCAGATCTACGGTTGTGGACCTATGCTCGTAAGTTGCAATGGCAGTTCCATTTGCCTCTTGCAGAGCATTCGTGGATGTGGTAATCTTACGGTCCTGTTAGGTTGCAGGAATTACACTTACTTCAGCTCCTCTGTCAATAGAAATCGAACCCCTGTCCGACGATCTGTGATGTAAAAGAGTGCGGAGCGGCTAGTAGATGACTCAACTGAACTGGCCGCCGTGAATAGTTGGTCCGGTGGTTTTTCTGGAAAAGGCAGTGGTCTTGGCCTTGAAGTGCCTGGGTACCAAACGTGCGATGATACCAGCAGATTGCACCTTCTGAAGATCTGTCTCTTGTGTTGCTGCGATGGAGCCGACGAGGCGATGGGCTGCTTCGTCTAAGTTTAAAGTTGTTTGAGCCCACTTTGGTTTGCGTTGCGAGGGCTGGTGAAATGAGGTAGCCGAAGTCTTGAGTCGACGATCAGTTGTGCGAGCTGGCGTGCTTCATCTCGGAGTTGTTGAGCTTCCGACGCCTGTCTTTTGATGGGAGCTAGTGTGGCGGAGGTGACAGATGGTACAGTAATCTCTAAGAATTTTGTCTGCAAGCTCGGCTAAACAGCCCAGAGAGATGCTACTGGATGTTTTTAATATCATTCGTGCATTATTCGCAAGCCTCTGACGAGAGAGTTCGCGCAGTATAGCGTCATCAAAGGTGGTTGCGCGATCTCCGAAGTTGCCACATGGATCGTAGCAGTTGAGGCTTCTATGGTTTCCGAGTTCTTCAGTTGTAAGCAGTTGTTGCAGACGCCGTTGCTCAGATACCGTTGTGCGCGTAATGAGCTCTACTTTTATTCTCTCGTACGGATGTTCAGAGGGAGGTTTCATTATTGTGTCCCGGACTTCGCCGGTCTCGCTTGTTGAAGTGCGCTGACCACATAGTGAAACTTCGTCTCCTTGTTATGCTGGCGTGTGCAAATAGGGATTCAATAAGTGCCAACCAGAGCGCTGGAACTGTAGGCCAAATGGCGAAGCTTGACTGTAACAGTAGCGATGGTCGTAGAGGGCCCCACCGGTAGCTTGCATGTGGCATTTTGTTTTTGTCCGGGTCACCAAATTGGTGGGGGCGTCTTCCTATAAATATGTTTTATTCCCTTAAGTATGTACCATTGGCAGTACAGCCACTCTGCTTCTGACCCTGGCTCGTGAGATCTCTTCGCACGAGTCTCTCTTCTTTCTCCGCGTCAGTGCCGCTACAGCTCCATCGTCGAACTGCCAGGCTTTGTGTGTATAGAAGAGGCTATGGTCTAGCGAAGGTCGGTGATTTTTTTTAAGATTCCCTAGTGTAATTAGTGCAACTGTCAAAACAGGCAATAAATAAAAAAATGAAAGATGTTTACAAATCTTTCTACCCCTGAAATTAGAGCGCAGCTTTAGAGGAGGAGAGGGGAGGGTGCGGAGGGATGGTATGCCCCTTCTCCTCCTCTGTACCTTCTCCTCTTCCCGTTCACCCCCTCTTCCTCTGCTCCTCGAGCTTCCATTGTATCCTCCTCCAACCCCCCTTCTCTCGTCTTTTCCTCCTCCTTCTCTCCACTCCTCCTCATCGTTCTTTATTCCTCCTCCTCCTCCTCCTCCCCTACCCTCTTCTCCACCTCCTCTCCGCCTCCTCCTACTCCTCCGTCTTTTCCCCTTCTTTGCCTTCCCCCACGGACGTCAATGTTTCCCGCTAAATCTAGGAAGAAACTGAATTTGTTTATAGGTGATGTGTGACCTGAAGCCAAGTGACGTAATTTTCCCCGCTAAAGTTTACACGGAAACTGAATTCGTGTTGAGGTCACGTGACGCCATTTTCTCCCCTTAAATTTTGCAGGGAATATGAATTGGTGTTGGAGGGTCCCATTACCGCCAATTTCCCGTACAAATTTCGCGCGGGAA